>JAVLVB010000251.1:3482428-3513100 GCA_032876305.1 Orestias chungarensis | reverse complement strand
CACACACACACACACACACACACACACACACACACACACACACACACACACACACACACACACACACACACACACACACACACACACACACACACACAGTAGTGAATATCTAGGAACTGCTACAGTAATATCTTTGGTTTCCCTTTAAGCTGCACTAATGCTGATACATTCACGCTGAATGTTGCTACACTGTACCAACCAGCTCACCCTGTCTTTTGTATGAAAATCCATCTTTGGTAAAGATGCATATCACAAACATTTCTGCGGCTCTGAACATGCATTCGCACGGTGGCAGAACCTGCACCAATAACTAACATTTCGGTAACTTTATAACACTCTTGGAAGTACTTCTGATAACTGAGTGTCTGCTGCTGAAGGTTTTTTGGCAAGGAACGGTCTGCTGCTTAGGTGCCTGAGGCTTCTTTGCCTTCAGACAGGCCTCGGGGGGTCTGATTGGTGGAACTATAACTGACTGAGCTTGCACCTGTCAGGATGCATTTGCTGCTAAAGGACTATCCCATTTAGGATGTTCTGTTGGTGGTGGTCCTGTGATAGAAGATGCATTTCCAGTATGCAGTGTATAAATATATATCTGATGAGCAGAAATATTCAAACCCTTTGAGCCTTTCCATATTTCATCATGTTTAACCACAGACCTCAACGTATTTTATCAGGAAGACAGACACCAGGAAGCGCCTCATTGGAAAGAGGAAGGAAAAGGATGCCTGGAAAAAACATCAAAAGTGTGTCGCTAAATTTCCTCTTAATGAGCCTACCTTCAGAAGTCACCTAATAAGAAAATACAGCCAGCAATTAAGGATCAGATGCTTTCACAGGGTTAAATGTGAAATGATGGTTCGCCTTCCAGCAAACAAGCTATGAAACTTTGTAAATTCATGCACTGTATTAGAATGTCCCAGACCTGCGACCACTCCTGCTAACTGATGTCCATAGATGCTCTCCTTGAGCTTAAGCTTTATTACTGGAAGAACTGGGAAACAAATCTTAGTCTCTAGATGTGAAAAGCAGGTTGAGAAGGATCAAGACTTGCAGCTGTAATTGCATCCGGGTTTCAACAAAGTATTGGCTCAGAGAGAGCAAAGAATCATTTTTCTTCCAATTCACAATAATAGAGTGCTTTGTATTGGTCCACCAAATATTAATTACAGTATTATATAGTGACATTTTTTATTCTTAAATCAACGTATAAGGAAGGGATTAAGGACCATTAACAGTTCTGAAACTATCTGTTAAAAATGAAGAATAAATGTTTAATGAATACCGTTATATCAATCCTGAGAAAACTAAAAGAGATAAAGGGAGAAAGCAACCACGAAGATTCAGTTTGTACCCCTTCAAGCATAACTTAAAGCTATTTTTCTGACACCATTAAAATGGTTAATTGCTCCTAATTGACAAACACAAAGCAAACAAGTCTTAAATTGCTATCTGGACCTTACTTCCAGTGATTTGTGTTATATGTGAAAAGACAGTAGATGAACTTACTGTTGTGTCTGAACACCCGAATGGTTGCTCCAGACAATCTGGCTCCCAAGATTAGAGATGTGTGATTGAGTTCATCGCTTACTATCAAACAACCCTGGAAATCAGGAAACCCAACAAATTAGAACAGTTTATTTTGCACAGTGCAAAGTTTGGAAATACATCTTTGACTATTAATAAAATAATAAGATAACAGGGATTTGTTAGATTTGTTAAATATGAAAAAAACAAAAAAAACAATCGTTATATCCTGAGTATTTACGGGTGAAAACTGCAACCATGTAAACAACTACTTACAGAATCTGTTTCTTTAATGGTGTTTTGCCATTAAAAAAACAATTTTGTTATGGCCAATTACCCGTCAACTCCTCTTGCTCTTAATCACAATCTTTTATGTTCCGATAGACAATAGATAGAATACTCCACACATTCCTCCCCTTTTGATGTCTGATGCTAGCTTTTAACTAGCTGTTATACCTTTTACTTAGATACTATGACGTTTCCATTTTCTACAAATATCAGCATGCAAATTAATTCTGTTGTTCCCTGGAATCCTCTCTAGAGTATTAGCATACATAACACATTAGCTCTGGGCATTTGACTGCGTTAATCGGAATAATCTTGTAAGGGGGGGTTGTGTTGACACCGACTGGGTGACAGATACGCTCAGCGTGGCCTCGGGGTCAAGCTGGTCCACCAACGGCTGTCACTCGAATGTTACTCCGGTTGCACGGACAGGCCTGTCTGAGCTCACCCTGTCCCTGTAGGACGACGCTGGAAGTGAGGGTTGACCCCCAGACGTCACAGCATTGCAGCCTAAAGGGGTTGCTGCACATCTTGAGGTGCATAAAACAAGCCTGCTCTCATCACTTAAAACTGTCAAACCTCCCTTTCTTCCCGTCCAGTTCAATTGCAGATGGCCTTACTTCATGTTGCCCCTGGTTTCTGTCAGCTCTAATTGAGGCAGGTGGGCATGCCAAAAGACCAGAATATGGGTAGTCAGCCCCTTAAGTACTGCTCATAAGAAAAACTGCCCTTACATGTCTAAGTACTTGAAAGTTGCCATGTATGCCCAGAGCCTTATTTTGGCAACTGTAAGGTCTAATTATAATTTTAATTAACTGAGTTGGTCAGGAATATTTTGCTGCTCGTGTAGGTCTTGTTTTATTAATTTAGGACATATGTGAGAGAGGAACAAAAGCTCAGCTAATTACATTAATCTCTACTGTGCTTCCAAAACCCTCACCGTCATGAAAAAGGGATTTTCCTTCACTCAGTGTGTAGAGTCGCATACCTTCCCCACAAGGGCTGGGATGTTCATGGAGTTGGTAGCAAAGCCCATCCCGAATATCATGGACGACTCGACCATAAGGAAACCAGCCACAAGTTGTTCCAGCTCCTCGTGTATCTTCAAGTTACCTGCAGGATGGAAACCGCAAAAACATGAGTCTTCCAACGAAATCTCTGCATCTCTGAAAATCCTGCGTCACCCATGTTATCATTAAATGCAACAATGATTTCATGAGATGGAGATAGAGTGAGGTTGTAGGGTTTTTCCAGGACCCGCTGGAGGCAATAGGTTTGTCGGCTGGCCCTGGAACAGCTTGGCCTCTCTGCTTAGGCTGCTGGCTGTGCGACCTGACCCAAGATTAAACAGAAGATAGATGGATGGATTTGTCATTACAATTCCTTCAACTCTCCCGGTGATCTTTAGCTTCTTGGGTAACATAAGCATGCTATTATTAAAGAGTGTTTTATTCTTTTTGTTCTTGATTGTTTTGCTAGGCATCTAATCTAACATTTTCCTGTAATGTCTTATAAAAAAAGCGGAATTAAACACAAACTTCTAGATCAGCAAGCACTCTCTTGAGATTCGATTCAATCCTTATAGATTTATGATGTGACAAACTTGAAAATGTACTTCTTCTGATCTTTTTTATATATTTTGTTTTTCAATGTAATATCAGAGCAAGTCCCGCAAGGTCTGAAATCATTCTGTTGGACAATATGAGGCTAAAACAGTTGGTGATAAACCAATATGGCAGGTGGGGACCAGGATTCATTTTTGTGCTAATGTGCCATCTGACATAGTGTTTCTTTGATTCTGTGCACAAAATTGGATATTTTTTTAGATATCTGCCAGTGTGGCCATCTGTTAAACAGGACAATTACAGTTGCTGTGTCGAGGTGCAGGACTGAAACGTTCATAAAAGCTGGAGTTTAAGTTTGTTTCAGTGCCCAGTAAAAGTATTTTTTAGTAATTTGGCAAATTACAAGAACAAAAGTTAACATACTGTAATATGATTTTATTTGACAGGCCAACATAAAGTGGTGCAAAATTAAAAACTAGGAGGACGAGGAAATATTTTTATTTGAAAATAAGTCTAAAAACTCTGGTGTGCATATGTCCCTTTTACTTTGACTCCTTTAAATAAAATCCAATCCACTGCCTGCAAAAGTTAATATTAAAGTCCATCTGCATTATTTGTTTACAGTGGCCATCCGCCAAAACCAAGGGTCCATCAACTTTGCAGAGTCCCGGTAACAACACATGTTTTTTATTGAGGTGTGTTATGTATTGTAGGATTAGTTCAGAACCAAATTGCAGACATGAGCTCAGGGTGATCGTGATGTTATTCAAAAAGGTTACAGAAGGTGATCACAGGACCATGGAAGGGAGAGCCAGTAATAGTAGATTTGGAAGTGATTAAAGGACCAGACAAGAGGAATGCAAGCAGAGGAAGGTGAAGGATAAAACAGTGGGGATGGAGGCAGAGAAGCAAAGAAATACAAAAGACTACAGGTAACTTAAGCAATAAAATAAAACACTGATCTATGGCAACAAGTCAAAAGCACAAATGCGTCAGGGTCATAATATTGCATAGGAGCAGAGCACTTGAATGTTGCAGGACAGATGGAGACCAACGTACTAAAAATGAAAAGACAGAGAAGCAACACTGCAGACGTTCATTGTTCAGGTGCGAGAATCTGCTTTAAAGATACAGTTTTGTTGTTGACTCCACAGACCAGACTTTTATGGCGGAGAAAAAAGAAGACGAATGTCATTATTAAATTAAATTTAGAGGAAATCCAGTCAACCGTTAGCCCCCCAGCCATGTAGAAGTAACAGCAGACAAGTGATAGAGGGCCAGATAACATTAAATTAAACCTTAGAGAAATAGAGAACTGACGCTACGCAGCACTGTGATTATCATGATGTGGAGACGGTTTACTTCAACATAAAAAAGGAATCTCGCCAGAATTTATAGGAAGATAGATGGAGCTAAAAATACAAGCCAAACAGAGGGAAAACCTCTAAAAGGCTGGTTCTTCAAGTCCAGGGGCTAAAGATCTGACTTTTCTGCCTCCTCTTTAACACACCTAAGTCAAATAATGAGGTCATTGTCTGGACTTTGGAGAACTAGATTGCATAAGAAGGAGGTGATTCAGACTTGATTCACGTGTTAGATCATGGACACAACTATAAATTGCTGGATATCAAACCTCGAGGCCTGGATTTGAAAATGCGTGTGCTAGGGCAGCAGGCGACCAGAAACTTGTGTCAGAGGTTTAATTTTCAGCAGAAAAACAAACAAACCTAAAACCATGATACACATGGACAACATGAATAATTCCAAGAGGGATTAATACCTTTGCAAAGCGCCGCTCATAAATCTGCTACGCATAAAGTGCATTAAAATGCTCTAAGCATGTGTTGTTACAATTACAATGACAAGAAATTACACAGCTGACTTTCTGCAGAGGGAATTAAGAATCTAATGAACAGCAATAATGCAAAATAACCCAACGTGAACATGTCATATAAACGCAGTGCCTTCATTGCATATACATTGGATGCTAATAAGCACCGTCAAAGTCAATACCCGTCATTACCACACCATGCAGGAATTAAACACTCAAGCAGACAGCTGTTTCATGCAGGCCAGGAAAATCGAAATCTGAGTGATGGGCATAAAACTGTAATGAAGTGAACCAGCTCTGTCTTTATGGCGATTCCCATTGTGTACTTTCAATCAGGCCGTGTGCTCCCAGCTAGATCGATTCGTACATTTCCTCGATTGCTCCAGCACACATGCACTGTTGGCACGTGTTGCTTTTTTAATCAGACTGCACTGGCATTTGCTCTCTTTAAGGAACATTTCCCTTGGCAGTGGCTCTACAGGTGCGACCTGCCTCCTTATTGATATTTTAACCTTCCGAACCCGTCTTTAGATCTAACTACATTTCAGGTACAGGAGAGTGATTAGATTTAGCTCACCCTGCTTGGTTCGGTTAGAGGAAATGAGATAGCGCCTTTTTCTTTATTAAAGCTTAAGCATGAGTTAGAAATTTCATCACGATATTTCGAGAAAACACAAATCATTTGAGCTAAAGACAAAAATCATTCCTGTAGGATTTTTGAACATTTCAACTTATACAATTACCTCTGTTACGCTTGATCTCTTCAAATCACAAAAGGAAGATTCTGTATCAAGTGGTCAAATGTCATGAATCACTTTTTTTTGGCAAAATGCACAAAGATGACCATTTCCATTTTCTTGCAGAAACAATCAGATTAGTTCTTCTGCTTTTTCTAATAGTTTTTCTTGGATTCTAACAAGGTTCTAATGGCTTCAAGCAGTTATTTGCTGAGAGGCGTCGTAAACCCTAGAAAGTCACCAGTCTGTCGCAGGCAAACACAGAAACACACAGGTCAAACAACTATGAACTCACACAGGCACACCCAGATTAGGAGATTTTTGTACTGAGGGGTGTAGCGGGAGAACATTCGTATGCACAATGAGAACATGCATATACCTGCAGAAAGACCCCAGGCTGCAATTCAAATCTAGGACCTTCTTGGTATAAAGCAACAGTGCTTCCAACTGTGCAGGCTAAAGTTATTTTTTCAAATGCACCTAGCTTCTTTAACATTTGAACAATCTAGAAATAATAAAAATGCCGGACTGTAAATTGAACACTTTTCATAATACATTCTGTTAATATGTTTGTCGCGACGATTACGTGGGAAACAAAAATGTTTTATACTTTAAATAATTACCACCTGGGGGTGCACGATATCAGTAAGCATTTCATTTTGGTGCCATTGCCACATATAGTGATATCTAGATCCATTTTTCCTGATTCCGAATACTCTGTACTATTTAGTATCTTGGTCTCTACAATGATATATTAAGTGTAGGAATCTTATTAGCCTACAAACAAACAAATCTCCTATTTCTGAAGCGAAAAAAAAAATTAAAAACAGGAAATGAAATTACATTAAATTGTGTTTTACTGAAAAGATTAATCCTAATCAAAGCTGTGAATGTGCCTAAAAATAATGGATTTTTCTTTCACGATTTCAGTGTGACATTATAGTACTGTATGAAAAAAAGGGGATTTTATGGAGTTTTCACATCTTTATCAGTGGTTCTAACAGGTCTGTGCTGGAAACCTTATACCTCCCTTATTGATAATAGGTGATTAATTGATATGCGTACCAGGTGAGAATATTGGACAAACAGTACGTTAATGATTGCAAGAAGAGAAGCACTAATGTGGTAATATCCGTCCATGAATGTTTGGTTTGCCTTTGTTAACTTTACTCCCCGTGCCCTCCTTAAGCACACATTACCATTTTCTCTATAAATGATTTTGGTTAACCAGAATTACAAGCTAGACTGCAATTAATCCTGAGAGAGGAGATCGTTTAAGAATAAAGTTAAACTCGAAAGCTAAATTGAAACAGAGTATATCATGTGTCACTGCCTAAACAAAGGTATCCCTTTTGTGGACAATTTTGCAGCGTTTTTAAACAGATGCTACCTTTTTAAACGGGACGGCCTCCGCCCAAATCAGGAGGTTTCACGGCTTTTATCAGTCAACATCAACCTCACTGTCAGGTCGTGCACCACAGCCACCACCTGACTAACCGATAATTCACATCCACATAGTCCCCCTCACTCACCTCCACCCTCCCCCACTGCACGTTCCATCCACACCATACACTCCTTTCATTCAGAAGACCCATCCCCGCCACTGGAATCTCAGGACATTCACTCCATCAAAACCATCATTTCTAACAGAAAAATGACACCCAGGACTGTTTTTAGACCTATAGGTGTTTTTGATGTCCCTTTGAAATATCACGATGAGCGCACGTTAAGCACTGTCATCAAAATGGCTTTGCTGAACGTGCACTCTCTTTTAAACAAATCTTTTATCATATCAATGAGTTGATATTAGTTAAAAACCTTGACAGAATTCTCCTTACAGAGACATGGCTTGGCACGGATGCACCTGTTGTTCTCACTGAGGCTTCCCCACCAAATTTTAACTTTTTAGTTTTTACTAGGGGAAGTAAAAGAGGAACTGCATCAATATCACGAATCACAATGTCCTCAAATGCAGTTTCTTTTAATAATTATTTATCTTTGGAGCATCATGCTTTCGTTTTTACCAGTCCTCCTATCCTCTGTATAACAGTCTACAGGCCACCCCAGTACTTCACTTCTTCTTTTGTCAGTGATTTCTCAGATTTTATATCAATCATTCACTCCACATAAAACAGGATTTTAATAACAGGTGATTTTAATCTACACATTGACAACACCTTGGACCCAGTATCCAGAGAATTTTTAAACCTTTTAAACTGCTTAGATTTTAGACAACATGTAGTGCAGCCGACCCACAGCAGGGGACACACCCTGAACCAGGTCATAACTTATGGGCTGTCCGTGGATGTGTCCTCTGTGGTGGATCTGGCTGTGTCTGACCATTACGCTGTGTTTTTTAATTTCACCAGTTTTTATCAGCTTGGGGCCCCGGTGAGAACGGTAAGGAAACGCTACCCAACTCCTGAAGTGGCTGCAAATTTTATCCAGGCTGTTCAAAGCACTCCTGCAGAGATTTTACCAGCACCCTTTGATTTTAGTGTTAACAATTTTAATTACAATCTCATCGCTGGATGCAGTGGCTCCTATTTTAACAAAGACTATTAACACAAATCCCAAACCCCCATGGAAAAATTAGGAAATTAAGAAACTGAAGAGAAACTGCAGGAGTGCTGAAAGGAGATGGAGGAAGACAAAGTTAAATATCCATTACCAGATTTTACGCCAACAACCCAAAACCTGCAATAATACTATCAAACAGGCAAGATTTTCCCATTTAAAAACTCGAATTTACAAATATAAATATAATACCAAATTCTTCTTTTCCACCATTAACCTTTTAATTAACAGTAATTTTTGCAGCTCACCCAAACCCTCAGTTACTGTCTTTAGGGAAGTTGCAGACCACTGCAGGAGTAAAATCGATGATATCAGATCCGGTCTTTTATCCCAACAGCTTTTATCTGTCTCCACACCTGGATCATTGCTCTTACCTGAGGATACACTGGAGAGATTTGCACGGTTGATGCAAGGACACTTTGTCGAGTCTTCTCCCAGGTAAAACCTACAACCTGCCTTTTAGACCCAATTCCTACGCCGTTTTTAAAAAAGATTTTATGGATTCTTTGAGGAACAGCTGTTAAACATTGTGAATTGTTCTCTTCAGACGGGTGTCTTCCCCTCCGCCTTTAAGACAGCGGTTGTGAGGCCACTTCTGAAGAAGAGCAATTTAGATTCGAACATTCTCAACAATTACCAGCTGTATCCAACTTACCATTTTTAAGTAAAAGTTTAGAAAAACTGGTTTTTAAACAAGTAAATGATTTTTTTAACCACAAACAACATTTTAGTGAAGTATCAGTCTGGTTTTAGGAGGAACCACAGTAATGAGACGGCCCTGGTAAAGATTCTAAATGACACCAGGTTCAATTTAGATAATCATAAACTCACACTCTTGGTACTGCTGGATCTTACCGCCGCTTTTGATACAGTAGACCATCACATTTTATTAAACAGACTGAAGAACCTGGTCGGCCTCTCTGGTGCTGTTTTTAACTAGTTTGCTTCTTATCTCACGGATCGTTACTTCTTTGTAAATATGGATACGTGTTCTTCTGGGACCCATGAGATTAAGAGTGGGGTTCCCCAGGGGTCCCTTTTAGGTCCAATTCTTTTTAATCTCTACATGCTTCCCCTGGGGAATGTCATCAGGAGGCACGGCATCAGCTTTTATAGTTATGCTGATGATACGCAACTGTATACTGCGGTGTGTCCTGATGACACAGGGCCACTTGATGCCCTTTTTAACTGCATTTTAGATATTAAGTCATGGATGGCAGCAAATTGTCTATAGCTCAACCAGGGCAAAACTGAGTCATTGTTCCTGAAGGCCAGAGAGAGAAACTTTTATCAAAATTTTTGACTCTGAGCTTAGTTCTATTCCACATATCAAAAACATAACAAAGATAGGTTTTTTACCATTTTAAGAATATACCCAGAGTTCATCCGTTTCTCTCTCAGGCCAGCACGGAGATGCTGATGCATGCTTTTATTTCTTGTCATTTAGATTATTGTAATGCCCTGCTCTCTGTCCTTCCAAAAAAGACTACTTGAAATCTTCAGCTTCTGCAGAATTCAGCCGCACAAGTGCTGACAAGGACAAGAGGGTGGGAGCACATTACACCAGTATTAAAATAGCTGCATTGGTTCCCCGTGCGCCTCAGGGTCAATTTCAAGGTTCTTTTAATGGTTTTTAGATGTCTTAACGGTCTTGGGGCTTCTTATTTGTCAGATTTACTTTTACCACATCAACCCAAACGGACCCTGAGGTCCTCCGGCACTGGCCTTTTAACCATACCACGCATTCGATCTAAAACACACGGGGAGGCGGCGTTTTGTTATTATGGTCCCCAATTGTGGAACAGCCTGCCGGAGAACCTCAGGGCCGCAGGGACTGTTGATGTTTTTAAAAAGAGGCTCAAGATCCACCTCTTTAATCAGGCTTTTAATTGATTTTATTTTTTACTTGATTTTATTTATTCAATGATTTATTTATTTTGTTTGATCTAACTTATTTTTATTTTATTTACTTTTATCTGGTTTTCTTAATATTTTAAAACTTCACATTTTAGTTGGATGTTTTAACTGGATGTTATGATTTAACTACATGTTTTAGTTAAACATTTAAATTACATGATACTCCAAAGGTGTTAAATTTGCCCGGTTATGCTTCCTTACAGACCTTACTGTCTCTGTGGCGGCTCCCTGTGGTTGTTGGCCGGGAGCCCTCTCAGTGTAGTCGGCCCCCAATGTGGCTTTTTCCTTGCCTTAGGTCTGGGTGCCCGGCCATGTCTCTGTTAAAAAGGTGCAGTGGGTCTGACTCTGTGTGTATGCTTGTGGATGCGGGTATGTGTGCGTGTGTTTGTCTCTGCGTCTCTTGGAGTATTCCTGGGGGTGGGTTGGTTTGTTATTTATCATTGTTGTTTTTAGCCTTTGTAAGGCACTTTGTGTTGCTTTTAAAGTATGAAAGGTGGCATATAAATAAAATTTAGATATTTGATTTGATTTCTTAAAAATAAATGTCTTTTCAGGTTTGTTTGTTTTGGTTTTTTAATGCGTGCCAGTAGTTCTAAGATATGTAGAGATGTAGGTTTATTTTACAAATTGCTATGGCTGCGATGGTGACATGACAGCTCCTAAAGATACGCCAGGGTCTTTAAATATTTACTTCATATATGGTCCCATGAGACAATTGCTTGCTTTTAAATAACCCACTCACTCAAGAAAGCTGAAATGCACGTTGGAAAAAGTCAGACTAAAACAGTCCAATTTGGAAAGAGATATAAACATATAAATAAATAAATAAAAGGATGAAGGATTGCTTTGGGGGAGGGATGTGTTTGTGTATGTGTGGCGAATTGAGAAACATTCCTTGTTCTTTTTCAGCATCAAACTGCTGATATCATGTCACACACTCCCATATACACATACAGATTCTTAATCTCAGCTGGTATGCCCACCTGCTTCATAAGCCCACTCTAAGCAAACACATAACTACCTGGGAGCAGAGGTTTTATACCCTAAAGGAATCAATACCGCGAGAGGAAAGAGGTGCTTTTACTGAAGAAAACTTCCCCAATGAGCACCAAAATGTAACCATCGAATGTTTTGACAGAAACAACACAGCTGATTGCTAATCATTAGAGTTCCAAGCTGCAAGATAGCTTTCCCTGAAATGAGCTGCATGCTGCTACTTGCATCTGATCAGAAGATGAGCTGAAGATCAAAAGATGAGACACCATTCAAAATTCATTAGATCCCACTTTCTGATCCTTTTTATTTTAACACGCCCATGTATATCCCATTTGAATCCTGTTTAAAATCCTGGGGGTTTGTAATTATGACAGCTCTTCCACAATAACATGACTTCCATAGCTTCTCTGTGGACCAAAAAATGTATCTCCGCTGATTATCACCACACATAATTGAAGAAAAGATGAATAATTCATGTAACAATATGGTTACTGACAGAAGATTAAAAACACTGGTAAGATAATTTAGGGGAAACATACAGGTACTTCTCAGTAAATTTGAATTTTAGCCAAAATATAATTTTTATAACTCAATATAAAAAGTATGAATATTTTAATACGGAGGTGTTAATCTACCGAAACGTATACAAATAGTGTACCCAACTGTACACTATAAGCACATAAAACTTGGTTGGGGGCCCCTTATAGCAGGAATCACTGCATCAATGCAGCGTAGCACGGAGGCTGTAAGAGTGAAGATGTCTTCGTAAAATCCAGGTTGCTCTTATAGCAGTTTTGTCATCTGCATAGTTGGATCTCATGTATCTGAAGCTGTTTTTGCCTCAGGTAAGGCAAGTTTTCTAATTAATAAAATGCATGATCGTTAAGCCCAGCATTGTTACAGTTTTTGAGTAGTATTGCTGTTATGGTGCCTGCCTGTTACCCATTTTCAGCTGAATGCGCTGTGTTCACTTAGCTATGTGTGAGTGGCTTCTGGCCTCTAACAGGTCAGTTATCACTCAAGCTTATTAACCACACATGATGAGGACAGAAGCTTGTTCTGACAGTATTGTTTCGTAATTTCTCCCTTCTTGCGCACCACTTTTGAAACTGTTTCTAATTGTTTCAGTGACGGCTCTTGTGTCTCTACTGGAAAAATCTTAAACATTTCTTTAGCTGGAACTGAATCGATGGCAAAATCTTTAAGTTAGTTAGGACTTCATCTGCACACCTAGCGTCAACACAAACATTAGTTCTTTAATATTCCTTGGAACTTGATAGCACACCCTTTGCCAAACTGGACAGACCTGTCTAGCTAGACAAAGGATTCAAATTGTCAGGAATAAAACTATGGTAATATTGATTATGATTGACTCAAACTTTGCCTGGACTATTATTCATTTGTCTTTACCACCCTTTGCCACTAAAAAATGTACATCTAATGTTGATAACAAAAAGAATGGAAGTCTATCCAATAGGTAAATAAATATAATTATATTTATATTAACATGTAGGATATGCATGTATTTCTCAAGAACATATTTTTCTTACTAAAGTATCTAAGCTTTGGTTGTGATTGCACTAATGCATACATGGATTTTGCAACACAACTGTTTTATATGATGTGCAGATCTACTGGAGATCAAGCATGTTGCATTGCTTTTGCTTTCTAGTCTTCCTAAAGATTCTGGGGCCTTAAGTCTGAAAATTAATTTGAAATGTACTTTCAACTTAAAAGGAGACTAAGCAGCGTTATATTCACACTGTCTGCATGACAGTGTAAATTAGGGATGCAGCGATACCACTTTTTTTCCAAAATGAGTAGTGTAGAGTACTTCCATTTGAGTAGTCACCGATAGCGATACTGAGTATTACACATATAGTTACTTTGGATTTTTTTCCCTTTTTCCCTATTCTCTATCATTCCCTAGTATGTGCAAAGATACAGTACAAACACAAATTTAACAAAATTGTCAAATACTGAAATGCTGTGCCGGCAGACCTGGTGGCACAGAGATCACTCAATAAGGCCCACCCAGGCCCAATAGTTGCACCGCGGGTGGTATCGGTGGCAATTTTATACGTACGAGTAGAGTACTTGAAGCCTGGTATCGGTGCATCCCTAGCGCAAATATAAGATGTGTAAATAAAAGATCCCTGAGCAAACAATTGTGTCCTTCTGGCATCGTCTTCTGCCCGAGAGATGCTTTTGCACATCTTTCTACATATTTGTTTCCCTTATGTAACATTTCTGTAACACAAATATGATTCTATTGAGTATAAAAATCTATAAAGCTTTTAGAAAAACAAGAATGAGGTTTAATTAGCTGTAAGCCATAATCATATAAAAATATATTTACTAAACACAACAAACATTTCACTGTGTTTTGCCTCTATGTAATATCTTCTTTCATTCTTGCTTCATTTTCTGGAGATGCAACAGAAAATACATTTCTGTCATTATACAAATAAAGAAATACTTGCTACATTGATTTATACAGTGGACATTGCTTCAATTAAAATGAATTTCTTTGTGAAACTGATCCCAAAGCATCAATTGGCACACAATTTATTTTATTTGTTAAACGTTGACCATGAGCTTACCAATTTCCTGCCTTGTGCTGCAAACCCCGGCTCCATACTGTTGCACCTTCTCTGCCACGCTCTTTAGCGAATCTATGTTGTTCTCTGCAAAACCGAGGTAGTTGTACGAGCCCATGTTGACGACATCGTGCAATGTCCTCCCTGTAAACCTGTGAAGATGTATACTTGACTTAGTTATGGTGTCATTGTTTTTCCATTTCACACATAATGTCAATAAACAACCAATCAGTAGCATAGCATAGAATCCTATATTTATATGTATATATATATATATATATATATATATATATATATATATATATATATATATATATATATATATATATATATATACACACACATACATATGCTATAGAATATAGGATTCTATCCTCTCGATTTACCGGCTGATCTACGTTCCTACCCTCATCTATGGTCATGAGCTTTGGATTATGACGGAAAGAATACGATTCTGGATACAAGCTGCTGAAATGGGTTTACTCCTCAGAGTGTTTGGGCTCTCCCTTAGAGATAGGCTGAGGAGCTCGGCTTTCCGGGAAGGACTGACAGTTGAGCCGCTGCTTCTCCACGTGGAGAGGAGCCAGTTGAGGTGGCTTGGGAATCTGGTTAGAACTTCACATTTTAGTTGGATGTTTTAACTGGACCTCCTTGATTCACCCGGACTAGTTGGCCAAATGGCTGGGGAGAGGGAAGTCTGGGTCTCCCTGCTTAGGCTGTTGCCCCCGCGACCCGACCCCACCCCAGATAAGCGGAGGACAATAGATGAATGGGATGGATGAATGAATGGAAGTTCACAAGTCCAGTTTAAATGTAGTTACTGTTCTTCCCTCAAAGAACCAATATAGTTTATTAGCCAACCTACTTTTAGCACTCAGCTTCATGCTGTTTTAGAAATTCACCACAGTTCACCACAAAAGTCAAGCAGGCTTCCCTACATCTTCTCTTTACAGTCACATTAAACCTCTCTTAAACATGTAATCCACGCTTCCCTCTTCACAGATTCATAATATCACTTTCCTTCCCCGTGGCTCTACTCATTTTCTTTTTATAATGTATTCCCTGACCCTGCCGCGTCGTGCAGAGGAATATCAACTGTAGGCCTGAAACTCAAAAACACATCTGGCATATTTCTGTGTGTCTGACATACTTATAGCAGGGCCAAAGAAATCTACGTTCAAGGTACTTTAGGAGAGAAATAATACTTTAGAATAACTTAATATTTCTGTTAAACTATAAAGACATTACTTAAGTTGAAGTCTGTACACTGTCAAGCTAAGGGATTGGACTCAATTACACATGGCTATATGTAGCCAAAACGCTTAAAACCTAAGTGGTACAAGTCTCCTAAAAGTACTTTGTTGGCATCTGGTGTCACAAAAAAAAGTATATCCCTTCAGCCTTCAAATGATCGGTGGACTCCCCCTGAAAGTCTTGCTGATCTGGAAACGCTCCCACGCCCTGAAGTCATCTGACCATGAATGACATCATCTCTACACACAACCCAATCCCACAAACACACAGTTGTATACAGGTTCACCTTTAAGATATTCTGCTTTGATGTGTAAGCCTGTGCACCGATTGCTGATATTTCATAACCTAGCCCTCCTTCACGACATATTAACTCCACCCTGCGGTCTACAGGATCTTCAAGAATTTTGCAACTTCAGTGGATTGTGGCAAGATTTAGAGGGGAGGAAAAACAACAACATCAGTTTTGTACAAAAAAGAATCTTGGTTTCAACTGTTTACAACGAAATAAAAATGATTTTCATCTACAGAGTCAACTATCAGCATCCAGGTTTACTGTGATAATCAGGTTGCAATTTGATTACTTGTTCAGTCTTTAAACTCTTCAGTTCCTTTTTCTACGGCTTTAACATCATGGTACTTATACAATATTTTGTGCGCAAATTGTGATTTTACTTTTGCTTTTAAGTTGTGACCATTGCAAATATTCTCATACATAAAATGGAGCCCTTCATTACAAATTTTAATCTTTTTTTTCATCTAATGATCTAATGAAAAAAAAAACAGTTCATACTCATAAATCCATGGAAACCAGAAGTTTTTAAGAAACATACTTTAGTGGAATTGCTTTTAAATGATTGGTAATCTTATGTTAAACATCAGCATGACCATAATGCAGTTGCACTTATCACCTGTTTTTTTCCCCCTGCAGCTTTCACAGTGAAAACTCCAAAGGTGTTAACTTTGCCCGGTTATGCTTCCTTACAAACTGCAGAATTTCCCTATAATTGTGAAGGGTTTCTGCAACTCTACCAGTCTTTTTAGACTTGATTTAGCAAAATTCAAAGGAGTTTTATGGAAGCACAACAACAAACATATGAAACAGGAAGGTACTGAATTCATCATAAAGCCTAGGAGACATTTTCGAGACCTAACAGAGACTATCCCGTCTTTAGAGCCTTGTTGCTGTCTTAGTATGGTGTGACGGTGGGCTTTAGAGAAGTTTGGATCACAGTACCTGAATGTCCAGTTGTAGTCATCCGACACCCTTTCCATCAAGTGGAAGACAGGTCCTGGGAGACTGCATATGGGACGGTTCCAGTTGTCCCGTACTCTCATGTATAGGTTTCGAGTGTAAAAATTTTCAAAGTCTTGGTAAAGGGGTGTGAAATCCTGGCAAGGAGAAAAATGAATAGTATATTATTCACAATGATTCAGAACTAAGTTGTTATATCTCGTCAGGGCAAATCCTAAATCGTAACACTAGTAAGATAAACCGAGCCTTTAAAATGTGTTATGTTTTTAAATTTAAATTATTACTCATCTTATTCCACTGGCAGAGCTAAACTTTTACATCAAGATTACTTAAGAGAATGCCCAACATCCTCTATATAGTAAAATCATGACTTTATGTTATTTTGCATTGGCTCACTGATCTATCATGAGTACACTTTATTGTCCCAACCCAAAAAACAAAAACAGAACAAAAAACATGGTAAAGACAAAGTATTTTCTAATTTAACCTTCACTGAAGAGGCATGATATGAAATCTGGAGCAAAGTAACAAAGAGATTGAGTCCTCTGAGATTTAATTAGATCTTCAACACATATTCTCTTTGGTGTTCCATTTCACCCATGGCAACGTTATACAGAAGTGCGGAGAAACACAAGGGAAGAAGGAAGAGGCTCTGCTTTAGGAAAAATGGAAATAATTGGGGGAAAACAAAGTGTATCGATGATGTCTGCAGGCTCGGGTGTGTGGTATGTTTGTCATCTTACAAAATGCCTGGGAGTGTGATGAGTGCATGCGTTTTCTTTTTTCATAGTTCCTACCTTCTGTTCCACTCTTTCCTGGGCAACATGGCACTTATCCAGGCCCACAGCTCTGAGGAAGTCTCTGAGGTAACCAAACAGGGTGACAATCCCATAACCCAGGTATGTCATGACCGCCACATATATAGGCGGCTGTTCGAAAGTGTCAAAAGTGTGCTGCCTGGCGGCGCCGTCGGTCTGTGGGCCATTTTTCTGTTTAATGAGAGAGTCGCGTGAGTACTTATGCATTGCAGATGGCAAGACAACACAACGTAGTAGCATTTGAACAAATGCTATTCCGTTTTATGTGAAATAAAATGCAGTTTGGCTTTCAATTAACCTAATTAACAAAATATGCACTAAAACTTACAACTGGACTCATTTTAAAAGGCCCAGCATCATGAATCTGTGTAACACAAGTCAGGGAAAAAGAAAACCAAATAAAGGGATTCTGAACAAGATGCGCTTTTACAACTCTTTTTTATGATTAACTTTTCAGGAAATACCAGAAAAATACTAACCCGGGTCAAACTGTCAGAAACCTTTCACATGACAGAGCTTTGTTATCTGCTCATCCACTTACAATCAGATTGCTTGTTACGGCAATGGGAGCAACACACCTTTTTCCATTTATAGGAATGCAAATGAATGGAAGAAAGGCTTCACTCAAAGACATGAAGGCTGGATAGTTTATACGACCTCCATTCTGGTCTTGAGCTTACCACTTTATCAGACCACTTTAAAGGTTCTCCTCCTTTGACCCTACATATTTTTTTTCACAAGTTCTTAAACTCTACAAAATAAGTACAAATCGTGCTTAAGAAAAAGTTTCTTCAAGAATACCTGCAGGGTTTAATAAGGTCACTAGTTGGATTTGCATTGAAGGAGAAATCGGTTAAAGGCATCACGAAGGTTTAAAAATAATTTTTAAAAGTATTATAATCTTCTGTCATACTGTTTTTTTTGGTTTAAAGACTTTTTAAATTATATTCTAAAGAATGTTCCCAAATTTCTTTCTTAAGCAAAGACACAGCACTTCCCACCCCCACAAGTTGCTGTGCACTGCCAAACAGCTGGCGAAAGAAAAGTTGCGGTACTGTTCTCACATTTACAAATGACAAATTCGACTACAGTGGACCTCCAATATCGTGGGGATGAGAGACTACAGTCATTTGCGAATATGATCTTGCACTTTATTCTACATACCTTATACCTGCAAACACTAAATGTATTTTATAAATTCCTACACTAAATATTAATACATTAATACATCTAATGCCAGTAATACCATTTATTTTCTTAAACCCCTTATCATTCCCATAAAACAACTTGACAACTTTATGATCTATACTTTACGTTCCTTAGTTCTTGACCTTAGCCTTAGTCCATGACTTCCTGTTTTCATGGGTGTGACACAAGGGACTTTTTAAGCACTTATCCAAAAAGCAAAAGATGATCCAAGTTGACCTCGCTACCAAGCACAGAGAGATGAATGTGAATTAGGTAACAAAATCTCCCAAACTCAATGCTATTTTTGTTTGTTTGTTTTAACGTTATTTAATGAATATATACAGAGAATCACAGAGAAAGTTTTTTTTCTCCCCCCCAGGATCCTAGTAATCCATCTATCCACTTATAACACCAACTAACATCTGACTAACATTCAAAGCCAGACAAACCTAAGCATGTTTTCTTGCAATAGTATTTATCATTGTCATGAAATGGAATAAAATACCTAAAGTGGTTGAGAGCTGTGTTAAAATCACATTTATAGATTTAGTGGGAAACATTTGTTGTGAAGAGAAGATGTATGTTGTACAATAACCTAATCAATTTGTTTCATGTGCAATCTCAAACTGAACAATGAAAATATAAGTGATATTTAGCTCAGTCTAATCACAACTTTTGTTTGTAATAACCACTGTTTCATTGCTTTTGTCTTAAATTAGGAAAGTCAAAGGCGGAAATCCACTGCCCTGCCAAGAGTAGGTCTGAGACAGAACCACGTTTTGGGCTTCAGGGTCATATCATATTATTTTAGATACATAAAAAAAAAAAACTAATGATACATAAACACTGGGGCTGGTTTAACTGTACAACCAATATAGCGAGAAATTACGTTATGGTGTCAGTTTCTGAACTGCTAATGGTAGCAACAGCTATACCACTTGAGACGTTATTAAAAACTGTTTTATATCAATAAATGTGTTTCCATCCAATTGTTGTGCAAAATAAATGCAAACTTTTTTAAATTTCAGCAAATGTGTTTCCGTCTCTCCTTGGGAGCAATAGCTCTTTGGCAGAAAATCCAAAAACAAATTCCAGCAAATTCTAATGCAAAAAAAAATTAAAAAAAAATAAATATACATACATACATACATACATACATACATACATACATACATACATACATACATACATACATACATACATACATACATATATATATATATATAAAAATATCAGTGCATTTTTTAACTTGATTAAAATTAAATTAAATTGAACAACTGGAACAAATACTAAGAGAAAATGGGAATAAAAAGTATTTATTAGGTATGTTCCTATCATTCATAGTATAATTCCTATCATGAAACTAGCTGCACTGTTTTCTCAAATATAGCCTTTTATCTGCTTCCGTAGGTTGTAGATACAAAAATTCATAAGGACAGATTTATTGTAAAAACATGAAAAATATATAAGTATCCATAACTAACATAATGGATGTTTATTGCATGTATTAATTACCTAAATGAAGCATTGAATATTCCCACAATTAGGTATAAACACATTTTTATTGGTCCGATGTACATTTCAAATGTTTTTCTTTCAGCAGAAAATTATAATTTACAGAAATAAAAGATTAGGAACATCAGCTTATTTGTAATTGATCTAAAAATTGTGTTTTATCTACTCAATGGAGTTAATGAAATGTATCTTGGATAGGAAGTATTGAAACATCGGCATGTCATAGCTAGACTAACTTTAAAGAGGTTTCCTGCCGAATGCTTAGATTCACAACCTTCAACTGTTTCAGTATTCAAAGGTCACTCTAAACCTTTAATCAGACTTGAGTTAAATCTTTCTTTAGTATAATATTATGATGAATTAGATCAATTCATTTTCTTTCATTTAATATTTACAGCAATTTAGATCATTTCAGCTAAGCAGTCTATTATTTTATCAATACTTTTTCCTAGTTTTCCTCTATTCAATAAAACTTTTCATCAAAGTACATCAATCCTCTCAACAATGTCTAAAAGTACTGATTCTCCCAAAGGAATACTCTAAAACCAACCCTTGCTTCTGCTCCTTAAATACATGCCATCTGTTTTATCCCTTTTAAAAAAATGAATGACCTCCCTGATTAAACTCCAGATTGCCATGATTTTAAACATGAACCTCTCAAATAATGAATAATATCCTACACAATAGGCAGTATTCATGTTTTTAAAAGGGTTTATTTTTTGGGAACTAGTGGCCTTTATTCAAAAGTAGATTGACAGAAAAAACGGCTGAGAGAATAGGGGATGAAATGCAACAAATGGTCAGGGGGTGGGAATCTAACTGGAAACAACCATGTTTCATACGTGATATCAAGCTAAGCAACAAGCAATGTCTTTTATCGGACTCAGATATACCGAAGTTTAGCCAATTGCCTATAAATGTATGCTATCACATTTTAAAACCAACTAATGACATATTGAGAATGAAAATATACATAATTTGTATTATGAGACAGAGTAGTCTTCAAATTAATGTTGAACTGCTCTTACGTTCAACAAAATTGTTTTTAGTAACTTCCAAAAGAGGATCTGTAATTTCAGCCAACACTAAGCAATACATTTTAAATAGCTTTATTGAAAAAAAATCTTTGTAGCTTTCAAGAGGAAGCTGCAAACGGATGATATAGAAAGTGAAGAATAGCCTCATGAAACACTTTTTGAGGATGTACAATGAGTGAACACTGTGTAAAAGTAGGAATTGTACTGAATAAAGGAGGAATCACTTCAGGGTGGAGCCTTTTGTTTATTTACTTTTTGAACGTTATAAAAACGTCCATTTTTTCCCCAGGTGCAGGAAGTACTTTAGCTTTTGTTTACGACGCTTCTGGCATTTCTTTAAGCCATGTAGCCGGTTTTAATCAGCAAAATCTGGAACAGATATGGAAATGTATACACTGCATAACACTAATAGTAAAGATAAGGATGGGACGATGAACATGGCCCTCAAAGGTTTGACGTTAATCAATCTTCCTAAATAATAGAGGTTATTCAACCAAATTTCAATGTGTAATGAAAGTCTAGTGTCTGGTCAGAGTAGAGTAACCTATGACGTCTCAAGCAAACTCCTTTTAGAAAGTACGCATCATCAAACACAACTCGAAAATAGTTGTCACCAAGAATAGGACATCCAAACACATTGACCCTTAGATCGTGCTGCAGTAAGGTCATGGTGTCAAATCCCACCTTTGGGTCTTTCTGCATGGAGCTTGCGTGTTCCGTGTGTGCGTGCATGAATCCTCTCCTGGCATTCCGACGTCCTCTCATAGTGCGACAGTGCTAGGTTGATCCTCTGTGTACGTAGCCTGTGTGAGAGTGCTCTAAATTGCACTGTTATGGAAAAAGGCGACCCGGTGCCGCGGCGACGACCCAGAGCTGCCCTACACGGTTAAGTGGGCTCGATGAATGAAACCACGTCGGTAATTCTAACCGACTCAACACGGGAAAGGTTTAGTCCGGATTTTTTTTTTCTCCTTCCAGGTAGAGATTTTAAAAACAACAAGAAAGAAAAAAAAAAAACGGGCATTGTGTTCTTTTAAACAGATCAAGCAATCATTGTTTCACTCAGATGTAGAACCGCACAACGCAAACACTTTAATACGATGAGATGAATAAACTAATTACATGTTTTACTTCTAAAGTTGTTTTTTTGTTATGCACGCATCAGGTAACATACGTCACCAGGTTAACGTCAGGTGTGTTACCCAGAGTCCCACCCGGTCGCCACCATCCCGCCGGTCAAGGATAGAAAGTTCCCCCCCACCACCTAAGCAAGCGGCTCTCATGAGCCAGGCGTACCTCCCTCCTGCCGCCGCGGCGGCCGCTGCCGCTTCTCCTCACGTCGTCATGCGTCAGTCCGTCCTGGCTGGACGGAGATTTCAGCTCCGCGTCTGAACTCCTCGCCATGTTCCTGTCAGGAGTTTCAGGGTCGCTACGCTGCGTTCAATGAAGGGGTAAAAAAAAAAGAAAAAAAAAAAAATCAGCGTGCTGGTTACCAAACTACCAAAGGTGACTTCCTGCTTCTGCTGTTAAGGTTCAGCCTCTTTTTTTTTTTTTCTTCTTTTGTGGTTGTGCGAAGTCCTCTGCATTAAAGTCCCCTCTTGTTTCACCTCAACTTCCTTCTTCTTTCCAAAACGGCGAGAAAAAGGAAACTTACGCTGTCTACTTCTCACTCATTTGCTCACTGCTGTTCGTGAACAAAAGGGGGACACACACGTTCTCTAGTTACTTGTTCTGGGTGTCATCAGTGGAATGTCATGTGTGCTAATAAACCTGCAGTTTCTCTTCGCGTCGACACCGTAATGCAAAAGTGTTTGCAGCCCTCCCAGTGTTCCACATTGTGGCGGACACCGCAGCAGCAAAGAGGAGTTTATAAACGCAGTGAAGTGAAAAGGATCGAAAAGAAAGAAGAAAACATTTTGATTTTTATCATTACTGGGAATCGTATGTCTGAAAAGTGCGGCAGGCCCATTGTCTCTATCGGAACTGTTTTTTGAAAGCTGTTAGTGGTGGTGAAGCCCTGCACGCAACACTATTTCCTGATTCGTGCTTGGGTTTGGTCAGTGACTCTAACCAAATGACTAATTCATTTGCCTATGGAACCCTTGTGACATATTGATCGTTAATATCTATACTACAGTCCAAAAATGATTAAAAATAAATAAAAAAAAGCTGCACAATGGTGTATTCAGACAATAATTGGAAGTGGTTAGACAATGCGGTGGTGCTGGTAGCCGTGTTTACTGTGGTGAACGGCTCTCCCAACGCCGGCAGTTGATGTGTCAAAGTCCAGCTCGGGCTGATGAAAACACTTTTACAGCCATAACGTGGCTTTTAATGTTCTTTATGCTGAGCAAAATGTTCCAGTTTAACAGCTGCAGTTAGTGTTGCCATTGGTTGACACAGCGGGAAAGCTATGCAGTTAATCATACACTTATGTGTCATAAATCAAACATACTGTTTACTGCTATAAAAGCACATACAAATACTCTTCGAAAGTCTTTTTTTTTTTCTTTTGTTTGCCAAGTTATAGTCCATCTGTACTTTGGATATTTCCCCTTTCGTATGAGCAGAAAGAGATTCATTAGTAAAATGTATGCAGCTCACTGCTCTTCTGGTTTATTTTGTGGTAAACAAAAATATGGGCATGACTAAACAGACTGGTGTGATGAAAGTTACCTTATGCTGGTGTTTTTTTTTTTTATAAAACAAATTTTTACGGGCTGTCTTTTTGCTGCTGAAGAGCAAGCCACATTCTCGGAAGCAAGCAGACAGAAATACAGCGTTCAGAAAAGTTGTTGTGTGGAATGCAGCTGCAAGTCTAAACATCCTGCTGCATGATTAGGAATGTCCTGATGACACTATCTGCCACACGCTCTCAGCTAGCTTTCCGTTGGGCCGGTTTGTTGGATATCTTTTATTCCACATAATTTCAGCACCAGTCGTTGATCGCTGTTGGCGGGAAGCTCTTTCATTCACAGATATTTTCTGTTTGATAAACGTAATTTCCCTCTTTACCCGTCTACCCTAACTATCCCAAAAATATAACTTGCAAAGCTTTTAAAATGGGAATACTATTAGATCCACAGTTTTTCGTTGTAGTTGAAAATATTAGGGGCTTATGGGATTGTGTACGTCTTGCAAAAGTATGTTTGCACATTTTTTCACCTTCCAAACTACAACAGAAAAAAAATATCAATTGATATGAATCTTACAAGGTTGCTTTATGTTTTTATTTGGACTCTTCTACATTCCTACAAAAAAATGAAATAAATGTAAGCTTCAGTGTAAAAATTTTAAATAATCTAACTGATTTGCACTTAAGCCTATAAACTTCAAAACTACAACACCTGTCAACCTAAACTAGCATTATTAAGAGAAGCAGTCAAGAGGCCAGTGCTTACTCTGGATGTTTGAGATTATACTGGTACAATTATCAGTAATGAAATAGAAATCTGGTCTTGACAATGGCAAGAATGAAGCCATTGTTAAAAGAAAGCCTTAATGAACCCAGTACAATTTGGTTTGAACTCTCATTCAGGACTAAAATTAGAATTTCAGATTAACATGCAAAATGGTTTGTGTAAAGGAAACTGGACACATGAACCTTAACGAAGCATCGCCACAGTGTGACATTGTCAGGACAGCATCGTCCTGCGGAGATGGTTTTCTTTAACTTTAATAGATGGGTAAGGATTCAATAAAATGGATGGAGCAGCCAAAGACTTAAAACTGATCTGCATCTTTTTAGCAAAAACGAACCTAAATAAACAGTTAAATCTACCATGTTAAGGTTTATATTAAATAATATTCAAGTCTTCGAATGGGTCTGTCTTAGTCCGAACCAAAATCCAGTCCAGAAGCTGTGGTAAGACTGGTATAAGGCATTGTAACTTTTCCTCTCTTGGTTTTACTTGATGCCAACATACAATAGTTAAACCTATCTGAGATCTAAGACAGCACTGCAATACTGATGCTAGCACATAAATGCAATTTGACTGAGGCATATTGTAACGTAGACTGAGCAGATGTGGACCAGTTGGTCCAGGTCCAGTATAACAGTCAGCATCATTAGAACATTAGTCATATTTACACCTTTTAGCCACTGTTAGCTTATTTTCGGAGTCTTGAGCAGACCCTACAGCAGCAGCAGCTGGTTCTTGCTTTCCTTCGTTACACAATTGCTTCCCTCCCATGGGACCAGATGTAGCCTACATCTGTCAGCCTTTATTAACTGCATCAATCTGGACGTTTTCATTCTGGAAGTTTTCCTTAATTCTTCGGTTAATGTAACACAGCGCTAACTTGCAATTAAAATATTGAATGAATGAAACTTAATTTTACCTATTTCATCTGAGTGCTACACATACTGTCATTTTCATTTAACTGATGTGTACAGTGATAAAAAGGAATGTTAAACAACTGGAATTTGTTTGCTCTTGCTTTTAATCTATATTTAAAATGATTAAATATTGTTTAAAAGTCTGAAACTTTCTGTTAAGACGTCCGTACGATGAGTGGTAAAGAACAACAGGTCCAGATAATCCCAGTGTGAAGTTTCCATCTATCAATTTATCATGTTAAGCAAATAATTTTCCATCTTCTGACCTCCGGTGATTGTAGTAGATCACAATTGTCTATGCTTGAGCCCTTGCTTAATGTTTAGAATGTTAATATTTAAATTTTAAGGTTTTATGGAAAAAAAAAAACATTCTTTGCAAACAGTGGAAGGTTTTACCGTTTTGATAAGCAGCTTTTGACAGGCAGGAGGTTGTCCTGCCACCTTGTGGCAGTGCAAAGGATGTCAAAGTCAGATACAGCCTCCTCAACTGCTGGTCATTAAATAAAACAAAATTGCAAAGATTGCATGTTCAGGTTATGGGAGTGACACAGCTTTTTAATTGCTGTTGCCATTTAAGATGTGGGCAGTTGTGCATAGATGAAATCTTGCAAGGCCATGAAAGCAAGTTGTACTACTGCTATATATAAACTTTCCTCAGGGGTGCCATTAAATCATGTAATTTCTTCATTAGGATATGCTGACCTAATTTTAATATCCAAAAAGACAGCATAAAGAGGGAGAAACATAAAGTGGATTAGTTAGTTGGCTGCTACTATTTTAACTCAGGCCTAAATAATTATTTGATATGTAACTTTAGTTTGGAACAACCTTAGAAATATGAGTAGATTTCAATAAAAAAGTATCTAGCTCACTGCAATGTTGTCCCATGTCTCTTGACAAAACTTGTGTAACTGAATTCGATTGTTAGGTCAACCAGATGGCTCTCGAATTTCCTACTGAAATCAACACTTTGTTAGGGCCACAACGAGAAACCTTTAACTGTTGTCTGTAAAACACCTTTTTAACAAGTTTGATGATGAGCTTTAGGCCATTGTCCCTCTTGTGTTCATGTCACTTCTTGGTCGATGACTTAAGATTTTTCTTCAGTTATTTTTTTTTTTCAATTAGACCACCCCTAAACCTAAGAGTTAACATTGTACAAGTACAAGTGTCTCCCTTTTTCCTACAAATATAAAGATCGTTATTATGGCTCCAGTTTAAATTGAAATTGCAAAATACTTTATTGGTCTCAAAGGGAAATCACATTTTGTTTTAACTCCTGTTATTTAAGCTTATCTAAAGAGTAATTGTGGAGGGTGATGTCTGTGAGCAGGAAAGGTTTTCTGTACTGGTCTGTATTGCTATACAGTAATCTGAAAAAGCCAATGACTGTAGACACTTCATTGTTCATAAATCACAACCCTGATCTTAACTTATTTATGATCAGAGCTGTTTTCAGTATTTTCAATTTTGTTGGTGAATCCTTCTATACACCATCATCTCTAGTGGTTCTACAACAGTCCCCAGAACAGAACCAGCCTTCTTTGTAAGGTTGTTGGGACTTATTACTGTCGTGGTGCTTATGCTACCACCTTAACAGATGATGGCAGAAGCGATCACACTCTCTGGAACAGAGCTAGATAGCATCTAGCTGCAATCTAAGGACCAACGCATCATTAAGAAGCAGTCTGCACTTTCCTTCCTTGTTCACAGCTCACTGTCGAATCTCCACTTGAGATTGTTAGCCAGGTGAACATCGAGGTATTTGTACTCCTTGGTGTATGATGATGCTGTCAATCCAAGTACATAGAAGCAAATTGCAAAAGGGCAGGTGGGCCATAGGAGTCTCTCAAGGACTCTCATGATGTGAGATGCAAGGGGGCAACAGGTCTATAATAGTTGAGAACTTATGTGTGTGTTGTCATTGATACTAGAACAAGGCAGGATGTCTTTCACAACACTGGAACCTTATCTTGGCTCATCCTAAGGTTGATGAGGTTGTGCAAAATCCTAAAGAGCCTTTCAGCACAAGTCTTCAAGCCTTGTGGGCTGAAACTATCTGGACCTGTTTTCATTTAGATTTCACAGCTACCTCTTCACTTGACTTCTAGAGAGAAAAAAGTGGGAGGTGGAGGCAAACAGAGTGGTGAATGTGGCAGCTGCTTGAAACAAGGGCAGAGATGGAGGTTTTGAAGAGCTGACATGTTGAACAGAGATATGAGGAGCTTCATGTATGCCTGTCATGGACTGAACTTCCAGAGGTTATTGTTCTTGTTATTAGTTTGAGAGAGAAGATCGACCCGCTCACCTATAGGAACAATTTGGAACCTCCTTGAGACTTCTTGCACAATCACAGCTAGAGTTCCCACCTCACACAATGCTGCAAGGATGTGTGGGTGTAGACAGATTGACTACTCTGGTATTGATCAAATAGAAATCATTTTAATAATCCTAACTAATTTTAAACTGGAAAGCTTTGATTTGATCAATTTGACGGAGATAAGAATAAACAGCAAAAAAAAAAGTTATGCACTCTGCAGAGATCATTTGCAAAGGGAAAAATCTCTCACTTTCTCATAAAAACACAATTATACACAAAGGTCCTGATACAGACATAATCTTGGTTTAGTTCTCTTCTGGTAAGTAACATCTCAACCAATCTAGCAGAATACTAGTTACTCCCATCCACTATTCTATTCTTACTGGTATTTTTTATGCAATTAAATGTATCCAATCTGTGTATGGATGTTTTGTCCTTCATCTGCAACCTTCTTTTGAACACACTCAAATGCCATATATACATTCATACATATTTCTCATGCAATCAATATTGTAGAAACATTATTTTAGTGTAATAAACCCAACGTCAGATTGTCAAAATAATTTCCAAATGTGTGTGTAGAGTTGTAATGGTCTCAGGCCCAGACTTAATTCTCGTAGTCAGAGAAAATCAAAAGGGATTTATTTCAAAAAAAAAAAAAAGCTTAGTATGTATTTATAAAGGTCAAAATGTGAATTTAGTCTTAAGAGATGTTTCACTAAAGAGACAGTTAAACTAATAAATTGCCTCCTCATCTGCCCAGTTCTGTAGCATTTTTTCTGCTCTGACAAGTGAGGCAACCATTTGTTACAGGCCTTGCAGAAATCTATTGCCCCTATGACACCAAATCTCTGCAAGGCTTCAGACTCCCTGGGAGCCTCCCCCCTCAGCTGTAATTACTGTTTCCCATCTACCGAGAATGTGCCAACCCGCCCCACAGACACTGCACTAAATCCCCTTGATGTTGTCAGTTATTCTGGTAGCAGGACAGGCAAAAAGAATAATAATAGGGAAAAAAGGAAGGCCTCCCGGAAGTGAGCGAGCTTCTCTCCTGGTAATTGATGTATGGATGATCGGCAGATTTTGAGGGATGGGTTCTCTTCCCACATTGGGCCATTCGGAAATCATTGTCAGACTGAGCAAATGTCTCTAGGAGGATAGATGAGAGCTTGCCATGTTCAGGATAGACTGAAAATAATGTTGTCTTCTCAGATCAGACACACAGTGGTGCAAAGCAGATAGACATTGTCATGCTGTGAAGGTTTATAAGAGCTTGGCTGTCAGAATAGAGGACAAATCTGACGCAGACAAATTGCATCTGCTAGTTGGTGACTGTACAGTTAGATGCATTTTCAGGTATTTCAACTGAATCCTTTATAATTATAATACAGATCAATTTATAATCGTTTTGTCATTTAAAAACTTCATTTTATTTGAAGTGTGTGTGTGTGATAGAGGGAAACCATGCCAGATTTTTAAACCTTTTTGCAAATCATACTTTTGGAATAACTTTACTGGCTTTCAGTAACTGGTTCAAAAACCATAGTTATGTGCTAAGGTAAGTCTAACTTTATCTTGCCAGAAACTCTCAACCTTACAAATCAGTTCTGTCTTCAACAGGAAGGTGACATTCGACGTCCCAATAACCTTTTTAACCATGGTTCGGTCTGCCAAAGTCCCTACCTTCGGCCACTGCCCACCACACATTGCAGCTACCCTTGATGCCCTTTCCCATAGGTGGTGGGAAAATGAGCAGGGGGACCCTGTTTCCTCTTTAAGCTTGGTCGGGTTGCCAGGCACTTGCCGCTGTGCCACACCTCAAGGCTTTGCTTCAGACTGCACAAGGGGACTTTTTTTATATTTGTTGCAAATCACAAGATATCTTTAGCCTTTGATTTGACTTATACCTCTCCTTGAACTTGTTTTTTCCTCGGATGACATAAAACTTTAAAATACTGACCCCTTTGATTATTCGGACACTCAAACCCCTCCATCACAATAAGGTCGCAGCCCAGGGATAGGTGATTCATCCAAATAACTTAAGCTTGATTCTCCTTCATGTTCAGAATCAGAATCAGAATCAGAATCAGGATTTATTGGCCAAGTATGCTCACACATACAAGGAATTTGTTTTTGGTTACATAGATGCTTGCAGTGCACGAAAAATACAGTAAAGGCACGAGAAATACAGTAAAGAAACATTTGTAACATTTAGCATGGATAATTTATATATTTTTTTAAAAGTGCAGTTTTGTGCAGTATAAAAACTATAGAAATAATAAAAATATATAAATGAGTTGTTCAATTGTTCATGAGAATAATGGAAGTTGGAAAAAAGCTTCTCTGTAGCCTGGTCGTACGGGTCTTCATGTGGCTGAAGCGTCGGCCTGATGGAAGGCACCGAAACAGGTGACGGCCATGGTGAAACGGGTCGGTGATAATTTTCTCTGCATGCTTCCTGGTTCTGGAGGCATGCAGGTCCAGCAGTGCGGGCAGCTTTACACCGATGGTCCTCTCTGCAGACTTGATAATGCGCTGCAGTCTCTTGGTGTCGTGTTTTGTGATAGCACTGCCCCACACTGTGATGGATGTGGTGATGCTGGACTCTATGATGGCTGTGTAGAACTGCACCATCAGCTCTTGGGCTAGGTTGAACTTCCTCAGCTGGTACAGAAAGTACATCCTCTGTTCAGCCCTCTTGATGATGGAATTGATGTTGCTGTCCCACTTCAGGTCCTTGGAGATCGTTGTGCCCAGGAACTTGTAGGACTCCACAGCCATCACAGTCCTGTCTAGGATGGTGAGTGCTGGCAGGGTTGGGGGGCCCCTCCTGAAGTCCACGGTCATCTCCACTGTTTTTGCTGTGTTCAGCTCCAGATTGTTCTGACTGCTCCAGAGGACAACCTGATCAACCACC
>JAVLVB010000251.1:3404949-3479127 GCA_032876305.1 Orestias chungarensis | reverse complement strand
AAAAAAAACAATTGAGGGCCAAGCTTTAGCTATGAATACGTGTTGCAAATATATGAACATCTTTGTTGCTACTATCACATGCTGTCTTTTACTACAAAGTTAAAACCTTGGGGTCTGAAAACAAGACAGGCCAGTTATTAAACAGGGTAGAAGCAGAGGTGAATGTCTGACAGGCATGTGTCAGCTCTGCTTCCACGCTAAATGCTGGTGGGGGGAAAAGGGAAGCTTTTTAATTGGGATGGGATGTAAAAGTTCCTGTCACTCATCATCATCTTTGCTAATGTGTTTGGAGGCGAAAGCCAGCTGAACCATAGAAGTAGAAGATTAGTCCTTTGAGTTTGTGGGCACTGAATGGATTTTTATTTATTTTTTTACCTCAAAACATATAACATTAGAATGCAACCAAACTGTTTGTGTGAAATTTGCATTTAAAATGCACACATGCATTATTCTGATTTCCCTTTTGTTACTTCTGGACAAGACATTCCACTGTGAATCACTTGCTTAAAAGTAACAATGCATGTTCATAGAGTACAGGTCTTGGCCTTCCAGTATGTGTAATTTATTTTTTTCTGACCTTCATTTGTTCCCTTCTTTCATAGGCCCTCATGCGGAGCCCTCGGGGGAAATAATAGCAGTGAGAAGGCGAGTGGAGTGCAGCCTCTGGAATTGACTGTAAAATTAACAGGGGACATGTTGCTTAACCAGTGTGGAAAACAGATACTGACAGCAATAGCGAAGCGAGAGATGGCACGATAAGTCCTCCTGCTTATCCCACATTATTTATTTTGAAGAAGAACAGATTGTTTTTTTTAAAATTAAACTTTACATGTCCTTACTAAAAAAGATTTTGAATGAAATTGGTAAAGGAATTAAAAATCTATCATATGATTGTGTTAAAAGAGCAGCAGATTTAATTTTTTTTTTTAAATAGCCAGTGTCTTCCACCAGCCTTCAACCTCTCAAGTGGAAATGATGTGAAATATTAAGTCTAAATAAAATATTATGTCCTGCGGAAAGGATGGGCAATTCCAGTCTTTGGAGGTGTCCTACAACATCTATTGTGGGTCTTTATTTGCATCAACAAACTTGATTCAAATAATCAGGTCATTAAATGGGCTTTACAGAACTTGAGTACTACTTATGAGTTGATTCAGCCATTTGATTCAGGTCGATTAAAAGAAAAAAATTGTAGGAAACCAGCCCCAGAGGACCTTGCAGTGTGAAAGGATTCCCCCCAAGTCAACTTTTTTTTCACTTTCTTTCACATGATAGCCATGACCTTCAATTATGTCAAGGGTTAAAATAAAGTTTTCTATTTTTGACAACAAAACATCATATATTTGTGGTATTTCACCCACAGTCTTTATTTAAAAAACACCCGAGGTTGTATAATACGGTCTGTAAACACAAGGGTTGAACTCTTATTACTGATTGTCAGCTGCATATGTCAAGACTTTGACTGGCCCACCCTAACATATAAATATGCTTTGATCTAAGCTAGGGGGCTGTTTTATTTTTTTGTATTTTTGTGAGGCTTGTGTATCTCTGCAGCTTGTCCAGAGTTAACTGGGGTCTCTGTGTTGGTTCTGAGTAATCATCTCAATGGCTACAATGAGATTACAGACTAAGAATATTGCTTTAAAAACTGATTTTGCTGTAACCTTTTCTACTATGTTATCCTTGAACTATCCAGAGAGATTAAATTTCCCACAGGAGGCCTCTATTTAAAAAATAGGTTAGGTCTGAGGGTAACTGGTTGCAGTGGGTTGTTTTATGTGATATCTGAGTAACGGGAAGTAATGCAACTGCTCACTAAACTCCTAATTCATGTTTCATTTTCAGACTACTTTGCAATTACTCATTTTGTACGTGAAACTTTCACCTAAATTCACAATAAAATACATTGAAGTTTGTGGACATAATGTGACAATGTTTGGAAGTGTTCATAGCGTATGAATACTTTTGTAAGGCGCTGTGAGGTGTTTTTTCAATTTTGAGTGGCTTTTAAGGTGTCACGTCTACAACCGTCGAACTGGGAAAAACAGGAGCAATTATAGAGCTGGTTTGAGTATAGAATGACATCCCTGAACCGCAGTCATGCAGCAGGTGGGTAATTGGCCTGATCTGTAAGGTGGTCAGCGTCCTTGTCTGTTGATGGGGGCAACGGCCGCTCTGCAGGGTAGTCTTATCAGCTTGCCGACCTCTGAGGCAGATGCACGATTTTATAATTAACCAAATGAGACCGGCGAGGGTTAGAGAGAGATACCATACGTCTATTATGCAACATGTTCTGCTGAGCCTGATATCAGGCATTTAGAGTAAATGTGTGTGTTTTAATATATGGCCAGTATGTATGTTATTACCATGCAGAGAGTTGTAAAAGTTTTGCAGCTTAGAATGGGAGTGGGTTAATCTATGACGGTAATTGGAGTGTAATGTGGGTTGTTTTCTCCTCAAAATCTATCAGATCTGTTGTATTGGAATGACTTTAGCTTTGTCCTTGAGCCTTAACTACGAAAAACTGCTAAAGATTACAGATTCGTGTTAATGTATAACCCCATAACTGCACAAATATTTTTATGTGCACCTTTAACCTCAATACACTTCGAAAGATAACTATCTTTTCTTTAATTACAGAAATGTAAAGGTTTTTTATTGAAGTGATTTATTTTTTCCAGAGAATGAACATTATCTATCCAGGCTGGCTTTCTTTCTTACTAGACAATTCATTCAGTTAGACATATATTAAGGAACACGAGAATCCCTGCTGTGTGATTTAAATAGAAAAGACAATTCAGATGAATAATTTTGTTGTAAAATATTTTAATATTTTAATTTTACCTTTTATAATACTTGAAACATATAATCTCCTTTTGGATCAACGGCTTTAACAAATACCTAAAACTGTCTGCATGAATGTCACTACTGTTGTGTGAACATTTAATCTAATTGTACAATCAACATCTTCATCGTACATGTTGGTGTTGGTTGTGTGTGAAAACAAAATAATTTATTTTCTTTATATGAAGCTAGCAAGCTGCCAGATATTAGGGGGAACATAAGTTTATGTCCACATCTATATATTCTTGCACAGCGCTTTAGCCAGATAAACCAATCATTGTTGAATGACCTTTCTGCATTGGTGCCATTGCAATGCAGTTCATGAATGTTTAAAAGAAAGGCTGGCTGTGTTGGGCCTGCCAAGCTGGGTTTACAGCTTGACAGAAACATATTAACTTGAAGGCAGAGCGGAGGTTAAAAGCCACGGCAGCTACAAACACGAGAAGCCGGGCGCGGCATCTTATAGGTAAACACTCGTTACTAGTTTAACGTTGGGTGAAAGGCAAACAGGCAAAACAGACTAGAAACCCTTCATTATTTTATCAGTTTATGTTGCCGTTCTGGTCAACATGATGACCAGAAAAAAATACAACTAAGGCAGAGAGACTGATAAATAAATATACAGTATATGGAGCGTAAGAAGGCAAGGCAAGACAACGCAAGTTTATTTGCATAGCACATTTTCGTGTACAACACAATTCTAAGTGTTTTACATCGGAAAAAAAAGATCAGTAAATAAAACAATAAAATCAGCTTTGAATTTAAAATAAATAAAATAAAATAATAATAATAATAATAGTAATAATATTCTGAGTTGCTATATGCACAGTTAAATAAGGCTGTTTTCAGCCTGGATTTAAACAACGGCAGAGTTGAAACTTGTCTCACCTCTTCAGGAAGACTGTTCCAGATTTTAGGAGCATAAAACTGGAATGAAGCCTCCCCTTGTTTGGTCCTGACTCTGGGCATCAGCAGGAGGCCACTACCTGAGGATCTCAGAGTCCTGGCTGGTTCATATGGCTCTAACATGTCGGATATGTACTTTGGGGCTAAACCATGAAGAGATTTGTACACAAGCAAGGCTGTTTTGAAGTCTATTCTTTGAGTGACAGGAAGCCAGTGCAGAGACTTGTCTAATGTGGTCATATGTCCTGGTTTTGGTCAGAACTCGAGCAGCAGCCTTCTGGATGTTCTGAAGTTGTCTTAAGGTCCGTTTAGAAAGCCCAGTGAGCAGGCCGTTACAGTCGTCTAACCTGCTAGAGATGAAAGCATGGATAAGTCTTTCTAGGTCTGGTTTAGAGACTATTCCTCTGATTCTGGCAATGTTTTTAAGATGGTAAAAGGCTGCTGATGTTACTGGTTTAATGTGGCTGTTGAAGTTTAGGTCAGAATCGAGTATTACCCCAAGATTTTTGACCTGATGTTTAGGTTCTCTTTGTTTCTGTGGGCCACAGACAAAGATTTCAGTTTTGTCTGAGTTTAACTGGAGGAAGTTGTTCTGCATCCACAGACTGATCTGTTCAATACAGTGATAGAGTGTCATCAGCATAGTTGTGGTAGGACACATCATGGCTGCGTATTAGCTGGCCCAGTGGAAGCATGTACAGATTGAATAAAAGGGGTCCCAGGATCGACCCCTGGGGAACCCCACAGGTCACACCCATTCGGTCTGAGAGTCAGGTCCCAATTTGAACAAAGTAACACCTGTCCTCAAGGTAGGACTTGAACCAGTTGAGCGCCATACCAGTGATTCCCACCCTGTCTAAAATCACATGGTCAACTGTATCAAAGGCGGCGGTCAGGTCCAGCAGAACTAGGACAGAGACTTTGCCTGCATCTGAGTTTAGGCGGATGTCATTTGTCACCTTGATCAGAGCTGTCTCAGTGCTGTGGTGGGGCCTAAAGCCTGAATGGAAAGCATCAAACACATTGTTAGACAGGAGAAAGTCACTCAGCTGTTGGTATACAACTTTTTCCAGCAGTTTTCCTAAGAATGGCAGGTTCGATATGGCCCAGTAGTTGTTCAGTATTGTGGCATCCAGACTGCTCTTCTTTAAAAGAGGCTTAATGACAGCAGTTTTCAAGGCCTTTGGGAATATTACAGTCTGAAGTGAGATGTTGACTAAACGAGCGAGTTGTGGCAGAAAACTGCTAAGCACAGACATTATCAATCTAGTGGGTAACTCATCCAGGCAGCAAGTAGATGGACTCAGGCTGCAGATGAACTGTTCAACTGTTTTATCACAGACAGGTGTGAACTGTTTCAGCTCCATATGTGTAACTGGGAATAGAGGAGCTACTGTATGTCTGTTGTGGAAGGAATTGCATTTTTAATGCCTTGAACTTTGTCATTAAAGAATACTGCAAACTCCTGACATTTGGATTTAGAAATCAGTTCCAAGGGGATCGAAACTGGAAGGTTTGTTAATCTGCTTACTGTAGCAAACAGGACACGTGAGTTGTTTTTGCAGTTTTCTATGATTTCTGAAAAAAAAACTCTCTCTGGTTCTATGCAAAGTCTGTTTGAAACCACACAATTCTTTGTAGATTTCAAAATTAACCTGGAGCTTTGACTAACGCGATTTCCGGTCGGCTCTCCGGCATTCTCTTTTCTGTGCCCTGACCGAGACCTCTTTTCTTCATGGTGCCTTTTGTGTACTTTTAACCATTTTAACCTTGACAGGAGCAATGGCATCAATAACCTTCAAGACACTTGATGTGTAAGAGTTTAACATATCATTAACATTAGAACACAGAGTGCTTTCAAACCTAATGATTTTCAAAAACTGAATCCCTGTGTTGTCATCAATATGTGCGACATCCACAATACCCACATTTAAAATAACAACACCCTTTGAGATAAGCACATCTAGAGTGTGTCCTCTGCTGTGTGTAGGCTTGTTAACATGCTTAGTTAGACCAAACATCTCAAGGACAGCAGTGAGTTCTTTGCATTGTTTACCTTGGGCTGGATCCATGTGCAAATTCAGGTCCCCTGTTATGTAAGCAGTTCAGTAAAGTCATCAATAAAACAGTTCCTTGGAGGTTTGTAGATGGTAATATAAAGAATGAAAGATTGTTTTATATCCATTTTGAATGATACATACTCAAATGATGAAAAAAACCCAAATGCTAATTTATGGATGGGTATATTGTCCCTGAATATGGCACAATCCCCCCCACCCCTATGGTTTTGACGTGTTTCAGATACAAAATTGAAGTGAGGTTTACTAGCTTCAATCAGGACTGTATCAGCTGTGTTTTTATCAAGCCATGTCTCGGTTAAAAACATAAAATCAAGGTTATGAGATGAAACCAAATAATTCATCAGAAAAGGTTTTCCTTGCCAAAGATCTGACATTTAGTACAGCGAGTTTCAGCGTGTTACGGTTGTTTCCTGACTATGGCTGACAAGTAGTGAACACAAGATTTGAGATGCCTACAGACTGTTTTGGACTGCTTTGATGGCATTTCACATCATTCTCTCTGGGCTACGTCTCTGTACACTGGAGATGGAGTTGACATAAGGAGTTTGTGGTGGGGGAGGAGGAGGGGCAGGACGACGGAATGGGAGAGGACTGGGGCATGGGGTTATCCTGGTGGCAGCAGTAACCAGCTCCTTCATGTGTTCTGTAAAATCCAGAAGAGGAAGAGGTGGTGACGATGATGTTGATGAGGGCGGGTCATCATTCCTGCCTTTTAGTGGAGACGATATCTCAGAGAGCTCCAGAATGACGTCATTTGGAGGCGCAAGTAGGGGCTGGAGTGCCGCCGTCTCCGAAATCTCTGGGCTGCGTCACATCCTTATCCTTATCTTCATTGTTTTCGCTTCGTTCTGTCCTTGGCCGCTGGAGCAGAATGAGAACTCGAAACACAGAATAGGTTAGCTGCAAACAGCATGACTCCAGATCTATTGACGCAGAGACCATCTGCCTTAAAATAATGTCTGCGGTCCCAGAAAAAAGGGAAATTGTCAATATAACTAAAGGTGTAAGTGGCACACACACCTGACAGCCATTTGTTCAGGCTGAACAGCCTGCTGAACCTCTCATCTCCTCTTATTGGTGGTAGAGAGAAGAACTCAAAGGGTCTACAACACAAGAATCAACTAAGAAACGAAATGTGTAATGACAGAAATTAAGAGGAATTAATAGAAAATGGCAAAGGTTTTACACTACAAAATACACTACACAGAAATGCTCAAATACAAAAAACATTTAATATCAAGAAATAAAAAACATGCAAAAAAAGCAACATCTTTTTTACCACGATTAGCCACTACTTTCTTTATTTTGTCATATAGAATCTGCCTCGTTTGTAAGATGAGATTTTAATGTGACAAAATCTGGACAAGTTTAGGGTTTAAGGGAGCCGCAGCACACAGTGTCTACATCCAGGGTTTCCACCTCAAAGCATTTGACACAAATAACCACTTTCTCTCATACAAAATAACCCCCTCTTAAGTCTGTACCAAAAAAAGAAAAAAAGAACACAGAAGAGCTGCACTAACAGCTTCTGGTAAATGACAAAGTGAAAGAAGATTTGAAACTTAATTGGATTTTACAGCAAAATTCTGGGGGCAAGGTGTTGTTTGGCTGGGACAAAGCCACACGTACGGCACCTACAAGGTTAGTTCTAAAAAATAAAAAAAATTGATGAAAAACAAAATCTTCCTTTCCTTTTCGTGCCACGCCTGACTGCTGCGCCGCGAAAAACATGAAATACAAAGTTCCTCACTTTCTTTATTTAGGAGATAAAAAGAAGATGTTCTCATTTCTGATAGCACTCGATTCTTTTTGTTTTTTAGAGGAGATTAAAAGAAAGGTAAGAGCATTTGTTTTTACAAAGACAATGTCAGAAACTGGGAAATCAGCATTTTTTAAAAGGAAGAAAAAGATTGTACTTAAGTAAATTTTCACATTTTAGCAACCGCATGGCATGAAAGGATAAAACTACCTATCATTAGCAGATAAGGACTGAGGGAGCAGATCAGAGAGTTTGAAATAATAGACTGGATTGCAGCACTTTTGAAATTGCCAAAAATATTGGGAGACATAACCATTAAAATACTCCTTCAAATATTCACTATAAATTCTAAATGAAACTACAAGGAACTTATTCTCCCTCCATGCTCCCTCCATGCTGTTATCTTTTCAGAGCTACACTTCCTGAGTGTTTCTCGGCCAGAGTGAGGAGGGATGACGGTGAACAAGACACAAAAGTTGAAACGTCAAGACTTTTGACCAACCAGTTAGATGGACCAGTGGAAAGATTGGCTCCACTTTGTACAATTATTAAGCTCTCTATATAGTTTTTCAAAATGCTTAGCTACCACTAGAAATGTTCTAACCAGTAGCTTTTGGTTGGAAATTGTTCATTGGCAGGTATTAAATAGAAGTAACGGGGATGAAATGGGATCATATTATTGATAGAATCTTTTTTTTTACCCTGAAGCCTCATAGTTGTTTTAAACTTGGTGATGTTTCCCATTTTACTTTTTAAACTGAACAAATTTTATGGAAGTGCAAGTTCTGTTAAATTGTATTTTGAAAGTAAATATGTTAACAATCAGGACTCATGAAGGCTTTAGATGAGCTGCTCCTGCAGGGCTGAGGCATCGCCCCCTCAGCTGGTTAATTGATAGACGCTTTGTGCTTTGGTTCTTGTTTGAAAGTTTGTGGATTAGGTAAGTTTTGGGGGTACCTTATACATTTCCACCACATTGGTTTAATGTCTTTTATACACACTAGCTATGTAGGTTTCTGACACCCATTTAATGTTTTGGTGAGTTTCTTTGTTAGAGAAGAGTTACAAAGATGTTCTTTCCATTTTATTTTTTGCTTCATTTAGGCGATCGTTAGGCCCCTTTTCGTTTAATTTTTTTCTTTTATTTGGCACAACAGCCCCTCTCTGTGCCACAGCTTGTTCATCCTTTTGGGATATTTTCAAAAGAAGAAAACAAACCAGTTTCTTCCTTCTTTTTTTTAAACATTTGCAAGGACTGTTATTTGATTGTGGTTTTCTTGTGTTTTCACTCTCGTTCAACTGAGGGTGGCTGTAATATTTGTATTCAAAGGATTTATCTCTTTTATTTTTTACGTGATCCTTGTCACTCCTGTCCTCACAGTTGCCCCTTGGTCCTGTTGATTAGTTTAATATTGATACTAGTGTCTGCTTAGTTAGGGGCACACTCACCCACTGTCAGATTGTGTCTTGTCAGTCCCTAATGCTGTGGTCCTCGGTCTTACCTTTTGTCAGACCCATTTTACACCTCAGCTGTTTTGTTATTGACCCTTACTAGAACTTTTTATCTTGCTTCATGTACCATCACTCTAATAATCATTACACAGCCCTAGGATTTGCTTTGAATGATCTGCTATGGCTCAGAATGTTTCTCTGTCTCCTCTGTAATTTGTTCTATTTTTTTTTTTCCCCTAGAAAATCCCGAAAACTTTCTCAGCTGTTCGGTCTCAGAAGATTAAACTTCCTGTCCTTCTTTTTACATTCCTCAGATTTCCGTATTTGCTCTGGAAACCATCCACAACAGGTAATTATTTACTCCCTGTCTCAGAACACTATCAACATTATTTTTTATCTCTACTCTCCTGAAATGTTACTTTAAAGAGGAAGGACTGAGAGTTGGTAAGTTAATAAGTAGCCAATTATTTTGCACATTTCTAAAATTTATCTGAAATTTGTTCTGAAATGCAACTCTTGTTTATAGTAAATTAATTACACCAGACAAAATAATACAAATTCTCATAAATTACTTGATTCAAGGCCCTGTCGACAAGGGAATGTTTCTTGAAATGTGTTTTTCTTGATATGAAAACACCAAGAACCAGAACTGGCTATAGTTTTGCGAAAATGTAGGTGCAATGTTTTACCTTTAAAGTTAAAATGGGGTAAACAATTTACCTACTTACTGTGTTAAATCCCTGATGTAAATCGGCCAATTAAGAAACCATCTTCCCCCATCACAGTGCAAGCTATTGCGGGACACAGGTGTTGGCTGGATGCTGATGATCCACTGATCCCTCAAGGGTGCTGCTGACCAAAGCACAGCTTTAAACAAATTATCTAAAGTAGTGTTTTACATTTTTTTTTGCAACATGCTCTGCTTTAAAATATATCAGTAAGATCTCCTGTTTAAAGATTCAATTGTTTTAAATTTTCCATGGTAGACAAAGCAACGACTTGGAAAAAGAGAGATATGAACGCTACAATCTTTCTGTCGAGGCAAGGTTTTGAAGCCAGGGAGAATTCCTCATAGATAATGCATCAGGAGGAAAAATCCATCAGGACCATGGCCATTTAATGCATGGCAGAGATATTTATGCATGGACCTGCGGATGGCCTCTCTCTTCCTGAACTTGCAGCCAGGTTAATTGTGTGCTGTCTTTCCTAGCAGCTGTGGTACTCATTGACACTTTTTTTTTCTGTGCATAATATTTTGCAGAGATAAATGCATTAAACATGCATAAGCTCTTTTTTTTTTCTCCAAATAATAATACATTTAACAAGCTCAGTTCTGGTGGTCCCCTCTTGTCCTTGCTCGACACACATTATGTGTCAACCGATTCAAGGTAAAAATAAAACCCTCAGTGTGGAGAGATTACCAAATGTGCCTTTTCTTGCACAGAAACAGAAATGGCATTTCTCTCTCTTTGTTGTGCGTTTGACCTTTGAAAATATCACATATTAAATCTTTAATTATTTATGAAAGCAAGTAGCAGGGATGAGATATGGGAGGGGCGTTCTGCCATGTGTGATGGGGGCAGTCTAACTTTAACAGAACAACACATTATGCCTGTAGCAATGAAATCAACTGAGGATCTCCGTTTGGTACCAAAAGAGCCTCCTTCAGATCTTTCTAGCTTTTTACTTCCCCTACTGTAAAGCAATATGACACATTAATTTCAACATAATCAAACCGTCATAATCCAAACGAATAATAAACAGCAGATAAAACAACCATGTAGAGTGAGAGAAAAAAAATAGATTTTCTCAGGAGAATTGTTTAACTTGTGTTTGATATGCAAATTTTCTTTTTCATCCTTGTGCAAATAAATGTCAGGAAGGTACACCAGGGAAGAGCCGGACATCTCAATTAAAGTGTGCTAACATGCAGCATCGCAAACAACCATGAAAATGAAAGCATTTAGATTTACCCACAGCATCTGCGAGAATAAATTAGAGTCACAACCTTATATTGCAATACTCCAGAGAATACAGTCAATATGGGGGTTAATGTAAAGACATTTCTCTAAAACAGGAATGGGTTTGCAATTTTTCCCCTTCACTCATTTCTGTTTTGTGAGCCCAGTTTTGTTTGATAGGAATAAAGTCATTTGTCTGCACTTTTAATGAAATGTCCTCAATGCTTTTTAATGCATGCTTTGGCTTTCTATATTCTACAAAAGCACTTAATGTTGGCTCATATTTGCTGCTTGTGTTTTATTATTATTATTAGTGCAGCTTTTCTTGCTATATAGTCTCATATTATCCATATCCAATTTCCTAATGAATTTCAAGATATGTGGCTTTAACGAAGACCTTTTCTTTTCAAAAAAAATTATGAATTCTAGTTATGCATATTAGAAAAAAAGGCTGATACTTGAAAAAAAAAATAATGTTGTTCAATATTATATCATTGCTGCTTGTTCCTGTTGCGATGACAGTCACCAGAGGGAAAATGTCATTCAAGTTAACTCGTGATTAGAAGACAGCAGCTAGCTATCTGCTTGCATTAGCTTCCATAGGATGTCTCCCATAGCCACGGACGTAATTTTGGGGGGGGGAGCACAGTGGACATGTCCCCTGCACTTCAAATGTCCGATTTGGTCTCCTGCACTTTTTACTGTCCAAAAACAATGTTCCACTACACTGCACGAAATTGTCAGCACTAGGACCCAGGGGAATCCAACCGCTCAAGCTGGAGCCCGCTTCTCTGAGTTTAGACCGACCACCAGCACTTGATTGGCTCTCTGTTGTTTGGATCTCTTGTGTGATTGGCTGTCTCCACCGTCAGTCATTAGAAGCGAATCAATCAGTGCCATAGAGAGAGTTCGGACACTCCCATTGGCTTCCATAGAAAGAAGCATGGAGCTGCTAATAGCTCCAATAACCCGCAGTTCCAGCATTGGATGTAGTGCATTCTCTAGAAGTTTTCGGAACTGTTTTCTGTGTCTCACAGTAATATTTTATATTGCCAGTTTTCGTTAATTAAGCATTTTAACTTGCTAACTTAACTTGCTAGTTGTGTTTTAGCTGCAGCAAGCTCATTACAAGCTTGGTGGGTTTAGACAGGTCCGTCTGATTCAGTGTTTTAATTAACATCACAACTTACATTCTGAACTTAAATGATTTTCTACTTTTTTTCGGCCAGTCACGCCCGCGTGGGCTTCTACCAGCAGCTGCGCCGGCTGGTCCGCGTGGACGTGTTCGGTGCGGTCGGGCGGCCGCTGTGCGGCGGGGACAAAATATTCTGATGGGATTTAATTGGATCAAAATGAAATTTAGGATTATTGATTAATAATCAGAGTACTGTGCATGTGAACACTTGTTCCAATTAGGTCTTTGTGTTTGTGGCAAACTGGCCTGGCTGTGCATGTCTGCCCCATTTCAAGAAGCCATAATTCAACTTATAGTGGTAAGAAGCATATTGGTGGAAAACACTAAGTTGGTTGCCACTTAAACCTGAAGCTTGATTTAAAAAAATATATAAATAAAAATACTTAACACCACCTCCACTCCACTCAGAACCTATTTACCACCCAATATCCTGCTCATATATCATTTTGTCTTAGAGAAATTCATGGCAGGCCCAAACAGGTGAAAGTGTATCAATATTTTGGAAATGTATTTATTTGTTGTTTAAACATTTGAATTATTTGGATTTAGACAAATGTAAAACCAAGGAAATAAAAATCAGAACGCTAACCAGAGCTGGAACATTTACCATTCTTCATTACTTCAATTGTGACCATTTTATGTGCAAAAGGAGACACTGGTCCTTAATAGGCTTCTTTACTCCAGTTACTTCCCTAAGAGGTTAGACGGCGTATCTGCTGGGGTGGTGATTGTTGTTGGTCTCACCTTCACTCATGCCGTGACGTAAACATTGGACCAATCTAGGAATGCAGTCTGCTGTCAGTCAAATCACATGTGTGCAGCACAGAATTTGCCATGGCTAGTATTGCTGAGTGGTTACGAAAACTCAGACTGAGCCGCACAGGATCTGCTGGGAATACAATTGTTCATGCTGAAGAAGTACCTTTTTGAGGAGAAGCCAGTGCCGGTCGCACCATGATCCAGTGCCTACCTTCTGCTTAGCACAATTAAACTTAATGGCTATGATATAAGTATGTTTATTTGGCCAACCAACCTCTTTCAACCTAAACACCATGGAGGACCTAAGGATTATTGTGAACAGGAAGATGAGAATGCAATTAAATTCAAAAGAAAATGGTCCCTTACATTCGTTTCTAGGCTGATGGCAGACCTCACACAGAAGGATAACCATCTTTGAGAGCTCTGAGGTTACTTTAACAGCCCCCCGCTGAGGATGGCCTAATTAACTGTCATGGGTATAGGGGGTTTGCATCACAGCAGCTTCACTGGGGTCACGCCGCTGATGTCACCTCAAGTTTAGCTTTTTCGATAAGACATTGCTGCTCTTGGCAAAGCAGTTGGAGCTGTCCAAAAAAACATGAAATTCACGTTTTTGGTCCACTTTTACAAACTAGTATAGCCTGTTGATGAATCTACATTGAATGTAAATGAAATAATAATTGTCTGAGCCTTCTTTGTATACTGTTAACGCTGAACAGATGCTAACTTGGTAAAGTTTAAAACACTTTTGTTATGCTATGACCACCATATCTGTTCAAGTTACTCAAGTAAATGCTTATTATAATCCTCAGTATATTCTTTGATGTCATGTTGAAATGCAAGATGTAAAAGATTAAAAGAATTATTCTGAATAAAAAAAAACAACATTTTTCAGGCTTTGGATGACCCAGTTTCCGGGCGTGCATCCTGCAGCTTAAGACACTCTGCAGGCTTCTAAATGTAGAATAGTGGATTCACCAAGCAAAGTGCGCCTTTTGTGAGTAAGTGTGTCTCTTGTGTGCATACATACATGCCAGTTCTACCATTGTGTTTGTTTACATTAATCTTTTTTTCACTTCTTTTTTATTTGTTTTAGTGCGCTTCAGATCTCACTGAAACATGACCTACTTACAATCATTCCAATTAAATGCGGAGAAGAATAATGCATGTATTTAAAAGAATGTGGTAAACATTTGTCGGCTCTACATGTCGTCACACAGATACTTTTCATGTTCATTTTCGGCAAATATCACTCCACCTGCTACATGACACTATAAACTGTAACAAAGACGAGTGATGGAATAAAAAAACTTATCTAATGCAGTTTTTTTCTGAAAGCTTCTCACTTCAAGCACAGAAGTTCTAGAGAAACATGGTATATGCTATAGGAAAGAGTGAATATTTAGAAGAGCAGAAAGACAATGAAAAAATGGCCCTGAGCAATATATTTTTGCATTCATGGTAGAAAGACATAAAAATGCTTGTAACATTTAAAACCCATCACTATCATGCAAGATCATGATAGTCCGTGTTTATGGATCATGTAAAAGCTCAATGTGAACATTTTCAAAATGGCCGGTTGGCATCTGGTTAGAAAATAAAAACAAACTTTTCTATCAGGTCAAATCTTATTTATTTATTTATGTGCAATTTGATTGAATAGGTATGCCCGAGGTAAACACATATACCTTTGTTATATGTTAGATATCTTGTGAAAAGCTAATTCCAAGATACGATAAGAAACTAATTTGACAGCAGGAAAAGGCTTAACGCTTTGTTGAGAAGAAAATCCCAAATTAAGCTTTTACCTATGTCATAATTTGATATGTCTGCCCTGCCCTTCCTTTTCCCAGACATCTCCATTTAAGTACATGACTGTCAGTGTTTTTGTGCTTGGCTCTCATGTTCAGTGTCATTGTCATTGCTTTACTAAAAACTAACTATAGTTTTTATTTTTTAGGTTTGTGTAGTGTATTGATGATTGGTATTTACAGCGTCATGACACATATGTAATGACTGGTCCGAATGAACAGCAGGACAGACAAAAAAAGACGCTCAAAGATGAACATGTAAAGCATAATGTATTATAAAGTATTAATGAATATAAGTGTAACAAAACTGCCAAACCAAAAGCTGCCAGGTTTTGCAAGCACTGTATATCTTATTCGTTTTTTAGTATCTTGTTCAGATGCTTCAGGGGGAAAGTTTTTTTTTTTCAGTGTCCGTATAAGGTTTAAATTGTCCTTGTCAGTGTACCAGAGGCTTTGTGAACAGGTGGTAACTTAATAAGCAGTACGCCACACATCCTGAAGGATCTGCGAGGATACAGGGAGACAATTTTATAAATACATATTCTGTTTACTCTATTCATTATGAAGTTATTTTTCAGGGTTTGGTTTAAACAACAAAACAACAGTAGTTCTGTAAATTATTAACTCCGGCAGGGGTGAATGCAAATGCATGCCATACTTCAGATTTCTATTTGTTATAATAATATTGTAAAATAATTTTCATAAAAGTTTGTATGATCTGAGGAAAGGATCCTCTTTTTTATAATTTTCGTAAAATTATTGAATCAAGCAAAAATAGATTAGTAGTAATTCACTTTTAGTGTTCCAAACACAACTAAGTAAGTTATGTTCAAAGGCTGCAGTCTTTTACTGCTTTTTATGATTTTCAGTTATTCTGATGGAAAACTCTGATAGGTTAGTCTGTTAGGCATATCCAAAGAGGCTCCTGCCTCTTCAGTTATGGCGTGATGCTGGGACTATTAATGGAGTTATTGTGATGATTTTTTGTTTACTTTTTTAATGACTATTAAAAACTCTTCCATTTGGTAAAATCTCATAATAATTAAATTTCATGTTTGTACTGATAAAACTAAGATGAAAAATTTGGTGATTTTACATAATGATTCATTAGACTTTAGAATTTTGATAATCCTTTAATAACACATGAGAAGGAATTTGCAACATACTTTTTATTGTTTACAGTTTGACTTACTCTCTTCTTCATGGTTTTTATGAAACAGCGTTCATAGCTTTTTTTTATGAGCAGTGCTGATGTATTGTTTCTTCATCCTCCCTCTGGGACTGTGGTTTCCAGGGGAAGAGACAAGCAAAGGTAACACAAGACGCAGCAAGAAACACAGACTAGTAAACTTTAATATGCAAAATTCTGGTTTCTTCTTGTTTAAGGGTTTTATATAGGAAATGCAATAAACCCCAGTTCCCACAACTGTATATTCAACAACTTTATTTTGATGTTGTGTTTACTATGCAGAGCTGCACTTTCATCTTATAGCAGGTACTTTACACATACTCATTAAACACACTGATTTAACTTGATGAATCAAAGCCAAGCTCTCAGGTTTGAGACGTAAGCGGATATACTTTGCCTCCGCGATCATTACAACTTGTTGATGAATCATAAACATGAGAGTGTAGAGTCTGCTGGAAAAAAAATCCCTGGATGTTATATTTTAAGAAGTATGTTGCAGTGACAGGATATCTTCTTTCAGTTTAGGAATGAAAAGAGTCCTACTGGTGCACTGTCGGACCCTGGGGCTTCGGTATTACATGAACCGTGTATTTATTAAACCCTCCAAACCCTTGCTTCTGCAAAGCTCCCCTGAATGCACAATCACCACCCTTTCTCTGAGCTTCACTGCTGACCATGAGTCCTTGATTCTCCCAGGACGCCAGCTACTTACTTCCATTTCAAAAGGACTCTGCGGCGCAAAGGTCGGGCCAAGAGTAAATTCCTGAGCCGGCCTCTGTGTAAACTGGATCACCAGGGAGCTGACACTGCAGTTTAGTTCATGGACTCACTGCTATTTTTATGTATCCCTTTATTTTTGGACAAAATAAACACATAAAAATAGGGTTATTGTTTCTGTTTATTGCTCTTGGAATCTGTTAGCAAAGTGACACCTACGCCAAAACCTGTATATGCAAACACACCATGTATCTGTCAATTTCAGGCAGGATATTGAGGGACCTAGAGCCATGCAGTACCATGTAGGAAAGCGCATATTCATTTAGCCCCTGGCAGTTCTTCACCTCTACCTATCATCGTTGCATCACATTTCAGTGTTTCACAGAGGTGTGCTGCCAATGCTCTGCTGACACTTCAAAGGACTGCAGCAAATTCACTCTCCTCTTCGGGAACCCCACAGTTCTGGATTTGGCCAGAGAGGCGCCGGAGCCAGGCAGGGCATGACTAAAGACCTTAGCAGACAAATTAAAAAATTGACTCTCCATTTCCCACTTGGACGAGTTGAAGTTATCAGGGCAGCCTGTGGGTAGAACTTCCCAAGTCTAGTGTGGCATGGTTAACTTGGGAGTTAGGTGAAAAGGAGATTGCAGTTGCAAGATGTTCCCAAGAACATGGTTTTTTTCTTCTCCCGTGTTTTCAAGCTGAATATATTCAACTGAAAACAGTACATGTATTAACCATGGTGCCTTGTAAAAATACTCTTACCCCTGTAATTTTGCATAATTTGATAGAAATTAACGTGGTTTACAATTTGTTGGAGACAGAAATGAGTCATGGTTTTCAGAGTCTTTTAACTAATGACAATAGAATGAAAACTTTTGTTACATTTAGTGTTTTTGCTGAATGTTTTATTTAATTTACATGTTTCTGTTTTTTATTTACTGTCTCCACAATTGTCAGTGAGCTTTCATATATATCAGACAGGCATGATATGCATTTGTTTTGAGCAGTTAATGCAGTCGGAGTACATCCAACTGGCCAAATTTATAATAAACATGCAGATATATAATAAAATATGAAATATTTCATCCAGACAGTGCTATGTGATTGCCATACAAAACACCCTTATAATGTGATGATAATCATGATCTATTGATCAGCTGTTCTGTAAAGATCTTAGTGGAATACAGGGGTGAACATACAACATTACCAATACCAATAATTACAGTAGATGTGAAGTTATGGAAAGATTTTAATTAGGGATTTTAAAACAATTTCACAGGTTTTCAGTATCCAAAAAATTGCACTATTGAGGGGATAATCTAAAAGTTGAGAGGATGACATAAATGCAAAACAGGCAAGATAAAATAGAACAGCAAACATGTGAAATACTGTTTTTTTTTTTTTTTGCCCACTTGCAAGACTACCTGTGGATGCTTTTCTTCAGCAAAAGCAGGAAAACTGGTCATCTTCTAAATTTCTACTGTGCACTCTCTCCTGGTTTGCAGAGGATCACTGGGGTTACATTTGAGGTCTAAAATTAGACAAATGCACACAAAAGCACAGCCTGGACAAAAACAGTTTAGACTTTTACCTTCAGATCACATCTCTTTGATTAACAGCCTGAAGCCTGAGTAGTCAGCTTCTCTCCTATGCAACATACAACATATTTAGTCTATCAGAACATAGCTTTCCTTTTTTTTTTCTTGTTGGTGTCCACAGTTCTGACAAAGTTGTTTCTGATGTAAATAGAAAAAAATCCTAGAAGTAAACCTGTTTTGGGAAGCAAAAGATTTCAGAATATGGTTGATTTTCAGCTGAAGAATAATCCTGATCATTCAGGAGCTACAATGGAGTCATACTGAACACTGAAGCCTATTTAACCCAAGTGGAGAATATTGGTATGCAACTTGATTGGATGAATAAATAGATGTGATCAAACATGCAACCTTTATTTAACCAGAAAACTCCTCTTCCCATTGACCCACCTTGAAAACCATGTCTCCTTCTAGTTTACAACTATATAACAGTTTTTTATACAACATAAAACAAGAAAATTGAAGTTAAGGGGTTAAGAATGCTTTTGACATTAAAAAACTCCAGGGCAAGCCGGCGGAAAGAAATTACTTCTCTAATCTGAAAAGTAATGTTAAACTTTCTCTCTCTCAAAATAAATTACAACAGTGAAAAAAAAACCATCAACAGTGGAAAAAAACCCCATCAGAAATTAATTTAATATTTTTTTCCCATTTCTTCTTCCAGATCTGATAGAGGCTCACCAACACATTTGAATGGCCATGGCAGATGCAGCTATTTTTGGTTCTTTAAAAAATGTAGCATCTGCAGTAAAATTGCTCGTTTATTGCTCCTGGCTTTGCTTCCTTACTTTTATACTCCACCACCCCTACATCCTCCTCTCTTTCACTATTGGCCAAATGCGTATGGGGAGTTTAATTGAATTCCTTCTTGATGTATTTCCTTCCACGGGGCTCGCTAATTAAGAATTTGATTATGGCTGGGAAAAAAGAAAAAAACGACAAAACGCTTCATGTTTTAAACATCTTTTGAGTTGCCCTATTTCTTGTAATGTCTCTCTGACTTTATATTTTTCTGTCCTTCCCTTCCTAAGTGTGTTTTTTAAACTTTTGACATCAACTGAAGGTGAGACGTATGCTAAAATAAAAAAACTATAAAACATTCTCAAGAGGTAAAATGCGGCACATGCATAATCAATTAGATTCAGGAGACTGGAAGCTTGCTGATGTTATTCAAATTCTCATCCTGCTTGCTAAGAATAGAACATTTCTTTGCCTAAATCCATTAAATAGAATGATTAATTTATGCTTTTAGCAACTGATGAGAAGGACAACAGTTCGAGCTTGCTGTGTTTTACCATGGAAATCAAGACAAACACTTTTGATTTGGTTATTGTACATTTTTGTGTGTGTGTTGTTGTTTTTTTGTGAGCTTTTGGGGTTCATAAAAAAAATCGTTTCCTCTCACCGTTTTTCCTCTTTGTTCTGATATTGCCTTATAGCACAGTCTTTCCTTTTTCATGCATATCCTTTCAACCTGTTTTTCAGCATTTCGAGTTTCCATCAGTGGTTGATGTTCCAACAAGCTCTGACCCTGAAGCATGGCTGTGGGTTGGTGAGGACTGGGTGCCAGCGAGGGCAGAATCAAGGTGAATATTACCTGCTTCAGCATGGCCCAGAGGTCAGTCCCTCTTCTGTGGCAATCAGGAAAGCAATAAAACGGGGGACAGGTCTTTGCTTATGGCTCTGTCAGCACAGGTAAAACCGAAGCGGTGATGGAGCTATAATAAGACTGGCTTTGAGAAATTCCTGCTTTAGATCCACAATATTGCATCACATGCACGTAGCTCCCCTATACCTTAGTCACACTATTGCGTATCTATCTAAAAACAACACACTCTTTGCTCTACTTTGCATGTGACCCAGTGATCTATGCAATTTGTTTACCAAATTAGTTATCGATGTTTTTCTTGATGTCAACATTCTGACACTTTTATGCTGCAACGCTCAGACACCAGATGTATACCAGATTTGTGCCACTGCCACAGAATCAAAACGACCGTGCCTAAAATGTCATAGCAATGATCATTGATAACATTACCTAATCTCCTGCTACTCATTGCTGTCCGCACTGATTAGGATTCTCTAGTCCAGAAATGCTGGATGTTTTAAACTACTGGCCCCATTTCCTGAATAATTTAGCCAAGGGTTTAGCAAACTTGGGGCCATACCCAATTAAACTTTTGATTATTAAATATGAGCAAGACAGCAATCTTACACCAAGAGGTAAACTACCTTGTCCTGACTCAACAGAACAATTCCACATCACTGATCCACATATATCTGCACTATTTAGAACAAAAGTGCATCAAATAACAATATGAATAAACTAGCCTGGCACTAAGTAAAAAAAACAAAAATTCCTTTCGTACTCTTGTATTAACAGATTGTGCCACTCCGGGGAGGAACAACTGGACCCAAGCTTTCCTTAAAGCTGGCAATAGATATTTTATGAAGCGATGAAAGAATATGTTTTTGTTTATTTGTATGTTTGCTTTTATCTAGTCAGTCTACTGAAAATTTTCCCATAGGTTTTAAGGATCACCAAGAAGATTCCTGGTAAATGTCTGGTAAATGGGGTGTTTTAAAAAAAAAAAGGGGTGTTTTTTGTAAAGGTAAACATCAGTAAATATCATTATATATACTCCGATATGTATTTATATGTTTGATGTTTTTATTTTTACTTTTTGGGAGGGGGGGATTAACATGGGAAATCCCCTGATATTCTACACACACAGATCTTTAAACATTCTTGAATTAATGTTCTTCTAGCCAACACCTGAGGAATGATGACAGCCCAACCACAACAAAATGAAAGGTATACTGCTTTCGGCTACATCTAAATGTTATACAGATACGCAGCTGGCACAAGCAAGCGAGGAAAGAGTCTTCTGCTGATTTTACTCGAGATGAAAAACCTCAGAGTTCTTTGTGTAATTTACTCTTTCTATTCGTGGATGAGGTCCCAGTTTTTTGTTTTTTTTGGGGAAAAGCGATATGAAGATTACCACCTGAGGGTAAGCTGAACACAGATGTAATGTTTTTGATATTATAAGGAACATTATGTAAGAGTTTTAGCTGCAGGACAGAGCTAACTTTGGTCATGGTAAAATATCTTTCGCTGAACATTTTCCATTTCCTTGCTGCAACATTAAGAAACATAGACCAACATGTTTTAAATGTTTTATTAAATTATTTTGATCTGTAATTCATTACATCAATGTTAACTTATTTGCCCTAATTAATTATCCATAATTTAATCTTCCAATTTTTGCAGAAACAAGAATGGCGATCTACGAGTTTTGAACAAAAAAAAATAAGTGCGAATATACTAGTTACAGAGCTTGGAAAAAGTGTGTATAGTGCTTAAACCTACCTAGATTTAGTCATGTTACAACTACAAACATCCGATGAATCTCTGTCCTAGTCTAAAGTCTTTTATGTCCTCCAGGACAGCATTTGGTTTAGTTCAGTTACTTTTTACATTAACATGTTTTGGAGTGTGAATGCTGTATTTCAGGTTATAGGTGGAGTTTCCATCCTCAAATGTAAAGGACCTTACTGTGAATTCTCCTAGCTGTATTGAAACTCTCTGTAGCTCCTCCAGAGAAACCATGACCCACTCGAGGAAAGGGGGTGAATACAAATGTACTCTTATCCTTATAAAATAAAATAAAAGACAACAAAAACATATCCTGGTCAGTAGACTAACTAGAACATATTGCATCACTTCATAGTTATGCACTACTTTGTGTTAGCCATAGACAAAAAATCCCATGAAAATGTAGGTTTTTGTTTGTACAGTAATGTGAAATAAGGACAAATATTTTTGCAAAGCACTAAGTTGAAATGTAAAAAAACTGTTTCCACAAAAAATACATTTTATAAGTGAATAAAAAAAAATTAAAAATTCTTTAACTGCTATTGTCTGATCAATAATCAGTTCTCAGACAACCTTACAAAATAATTCACGAAACCAAAAAAAACAACAACAAAAAAACAGACAAATGCATGCTTGAAGCGCCATGTGCCTGATGGGTGCAGTAAATCGAAGGCTGTTTGTAGTGCGCGGTTGTCCATCTCTTGGCAGATGCGCTGGCCTCTTCACGTGTATGTGCTTAGCAGGAATCGTCATCCAGGCAGGTAATTGGATGCTGTTTACATTGCCCTTGGCATCCTCCTCCCCTACTGCCTGACACATCTGTGCTGCTCAGTAGAGCTGAGCAGATCTGTGTTGCACTGTGTCTTTGCAAATTCAGCCTTGCAGGCGTTTCACTTTCTGCATTCAGTTCAATGCTCAGTCCCGCGATTCCAAGATTTTTACTTAACTGTGCAGTACTGTTATACTATAATTTATTAATCCATTTAAAGTGGAGATGTTGATGATTATTAGATTGCTTGTGTGTGTGGGTGTTTGTGTTAAGCGATGGAAGAATGGGGGACATGAGTTTTGAAAGGCTGGGTGCAGGTGGCTAGACGCCAGTTGAAAAGAAAGGAAATCATCATCCTTCCTTCCAGTTTTTATTAAACGGAATGGCAAAATGGAAACTCATAACATCTTGAATAAAAAAATCTATTTAAATATACGGTGGTTTCATGGTGGTGTACAGACTAAAAATCCAAGACGTAATAGATTAAATAAGCCAACGATGTGCCTAGGAAGATTCCTATTAATTACCCTTTTTAGAGCTTATTATTTATGCAATCAAATGCCAGGCAAAGACATGTCCTTTGGATAAAATTATATTTAATGTCATTTTAATTACAGATGCAAGAATGGTGCAGGAAACCTTATCCTTTAAAATCATTACAAGATCCTTCAATAATTAGCGACAATTGTCATACAGCATGCAGACACTCATGAAGTACATTGCAAAGGAATAATTATACCTCTCAGGTTTCTTTTTTTAGATTTCTTAATGTAACAGCTATCTAGAAAAATAATGCACCTTCCTATCAACCCATACCAGCTTCTCTGTCCGTGCTGAGAGATATTGACAGCGTGATCCAGCCACCACCATGTTTCAGCAGCATCAGTTCCTTAGTGCTTTGCATGTAGACTAAAAAGTTATGTTTTGTACCCAAAAGAAAGAAAAGTCAACCATGTTCTTTTTGTCTATTTCACATATATTGTCCACCTAATATTATTTCCTACTTGTGGTTGTAAAGTGAATAAATTAATAAATAAAAATTGTAATTGGTTTTGAATCATACCCGGGGCATTAAATCTAGAAATGTTTGCTTGTTTTTGCTTTTCTTTCAATAATTAGAACAATATTTCATGAATAACATCTGATGGGTGTATTGTTAGCTCAAGTAGTGACAAATACTAAAGATAATGACACTATTAAACAAAAAAAAAGAAAACAATTTGAGTCTTCAGTGGTTTATTATGGCCTGGGTGTTTCCTGGCAGGCAATAATACTGACATTGAAGGGAAGAAAAAAAAGAAGACAAAAAGCCAAGTAAAGATGAAGCGTCAGGGTGAGTCAATGAGAAGCAGGTGTGTTAGAAAAGCTGCCAGGAATCTGGATGTCAAGGTTGCCGGATAATAGAAGAAGGACAAAAAGGACAATCACAAACAGACAGACACACAGAGAGGAAAAATCTAATTGCCAGCAAGAACTATGACACCTGTTTTATTTAATTCTTGTTTTCCTTTTGCCAAATTTTGTGGATTTAAATTTTTTTGCAAAACCAGTAAAAGAGTAAAACCTCTAGGGGGTGTAGGCTTTTTATAGACACTCTATGTGTCAATCTGAATGTCTTATACATTTCCTTTAACTTTATGTGTGCTTTCACATCTCAGTTTTTTTTTTGTAGATGTTCTCACATTTTCCTTAAGCAAGATCTGGTACATGGTTGAATTTTATTACCAGGTAAATATGTCAAGTTTTATGTAATATGCAGTTTAAGCTGTATGCCTTGTGCCATAAAGAAAAGCTATTTAAAAGGCTGATTGGAGAACTCCTCCAACAGCTGTCTTACATGTAAACATAAAACAAAGAATTATCAGGGCTTTAAGCAGATATGTTTTTTATACATCTGTAATAATTCACTCAAAATACTTTACTTCTGGAGGAACAAATCTGCTCGATTGATGGAGCTAAGTACGCTCTTGGAAGATCTGTTGGATGCTGAAAGTACTTGGAAGTGAGATGGAATTTCACCTTCCAGTTCAAAAAACAAACTTGAAAAAGATCATGAAATTTAGATCAGGGGTCTCATATTTCAGACATAGAGATCTGGTTTTCCTGAATCCAATTAACAAGACAGACATCCGACAATTGCAACACACCGGGGGATCGACGTTTGACATCTCTGGTTCAGATCATAGCATTTTTACGGGATCTAAATCAAATTGATAATCTGTGGCAAGTGCTGAAACTTGCTGTTCACCAATGCACTGTGCAGGCTCCCTAGACACCCGTGGTCAACAGTGCTGTCAGCTCTGTGACAATTGGCATGAAATATTCACTAAGCCTAGTGACATGTTTGGAGTTCGAGGAACTATGGCGGAATTTACGGATAAGCGTTTATTATTAATGGGAAAAAACAGTGGACTTTTTTTACGAGGGATAGATTTTGGGTAGCGACAAAAAATATATAAACGGAAGGAGGAAAACCACGTCTTAAAAGCTTTACTGTCAAGGATAAAACACTGTATTCATGCACAGTGTTTGTCTTGCTTTCACCTATGGAGCTGCTCAAGATAGGAGATAAGTGGCTGAAGATTATTTATGGTATGGTAGACTCAAATATGTTGGTCCAAAGTTTCTCTTATAAACAAACCATAAATTTACAGAAACAAAGATTGTCATAGCGTGTGACAGCAGGGATTAATCTCACTTCGGTCATTTAGTTTACAAGCTGCATCGTGCTGTGTTCTTTAGTCAGGTAACATTTCCTTGGTCATTTATTCATTAGAAAGAAACCTGAGAGCAAACACAGACTTCTAAGTTGCAGCTGAAATGTATCTGATGTTTGTTTTCAAGGGTGCGTTTATTATGAGTTGGCACCTTCACCTCACAAGATTTATATTTCTGGTTTGATTCTCAGCTATGCAGATGTTTACCTGGTACTCCAAACTGATCTGAAAAGCTTAAAACACTCATCATGATGGTAGTTTGGGGGTCTGTTGAAGTTTCTTGGACATAATGTGACCTGTAAGCAAACATACGTTATGTTCTCTATGCTGTTTTAAAGAGATCTTGAAGAAAATCTCCTGTAATAGGCTTTCCTTCAGAGATTGGCAGCCGTCCTAATCATTCTCCATTTGTGTGCAACCTTTATCACTGCAAAATGGTGGTTGTTAAATTTAGCGTAAATGTCCCAACTACCTTTCCTCGATTGACTGGTTGTTACAGTTCGTTCTCCAAGGTGATTGCAGATCCCTTTCGAGATTTGCAATGTGTTATAAAACCCTGTAGAGCAAACTTTCAAACGTTTGCTTTTATTGAGATGATGACATCTGCTAAGGATCAGCGGCCCACCTGACTGCTACTTTACCTCTTAAATCCTTTGGAAGCACCAAGGGTGTAGTTAGTTGTTCTCACACTTCTTCATTTGGATGTGTTGAAAGTGATATGAGTGCAGTATCTGTTGTGTTTGCTTAAGATATTTTATTATGTCTGTATATGTTTACGGAGTTCAGTTTGCAGATTATTTTTTTACATTTATGCCAAAAGGCAACCCCCTCCACCTGCAGAGAAAATAAACTGAGCAGCTGTGTTTCTATGGCAGATAAGTTTGCTTGTAAATTATCATTTTGCACCTGTGTGACCTATAAGCAGCCCATGGGGTGCCAAGTATTAAATATAATTTGATGCTGTAAAATCTTGTTCCCTTAGTTTTATGAACCTGTGTGCATGGATTTATCAATCTGTTTGAGAAGTCATAACTACGGTTTTGTCATACTGTTCTCCAACACCTTAGACTGGTGAGGTCAAGTGACCTAGCACATGTATGTGATAAAGGCAGCTGAGGTTACCCAGCTGACTATATCCTGGTAACGATTGTCTTTCCACTTAAAAAAAATGATATGTAAATGGAGAGAATAAGAGGTATAACTTTAAAAAAAGCAAAACCATACTTTTTACTTAAAAATGTATTATGGATCATTTAAAAGAATATAAAGAGAGTTTGTTATCATCTCTCATGATGTGTCAGAAATGATCTGTAAATGAGACAAGAGCATATACTTGATTTATATGTGTTGGAAAGTAGTATATATGACATAAATATACATTTTTGATGGTTGTTCTTCTAATTTTCTCTTTCTATTTGCATTTTCTCAGCTGCAATGGGCACCCATGCTGCTCTATCATTACCATAATTCACCATGTATGCTTGAATCTAATCTTCAAGAGTGAGCTATGGTCCGCTGGCTTGACCAACGACATGTGTTGGCACACTTGATCACAGTCTGTATTCAAGAATCCAACCCATGAATACAGCAAACTGGAAATACAAGATGGGAATCTGCACACGGATTCATAAAGGAAGGCAACAAAATCTTATGACATTAAATTGTATTTTCAGAGATGGCACCCCACCCCATTGTATCCTTAATACTATCTTATCTCAATATTTATATATTGTATTTCTTATATGCTCAGCTTGGTGATATGATAATTTTTTAGCTTTTTTTTAATTTAGTTTGTTTTTTGTGGCAATAGTCGCCTTTATTTCCGATTAGATGAACAGAAAGAAGAGCAAATAGAGAGAGGATGACATGCTTCAAACGACCAGATCGGAGACAATTGCACTGACGTCTGTAGCGTCTGTAAATGTTGTACCACCATCACCACTGCCTTGCGTAACTTTTTGAAAGAGCCATTATACCTAAAATCTTAGAGGTTCTCCTTTTACTGCTCAGTAAATACACAAATGGATTGGAACACATTAACCTTGTACCAATCGGTCTGAAAATTAAGAACAGCGACTGCTATTTACAATTGTTAATCTGCGTCCAAAAGTGTGATCCTTTTTTAAAATACAACTTCCATAAATATGCTTCAACAAGCCCCATGAAGGGATTGATAAACGTGTGCGCTGCCTTTCGTCTCTACACTGTAGCAGATCGAAATTGTTAATAGATAAACAGATGAAAGTTCCATAATTAGAGATTTCTTTCTAAACTTGGAAAAAAAATCCAAAGTGATGTTGCGTGATGATCCAGAATCAACAGTATATGCTGTGATGTTCTTTTTTCAAATTCTGGTATGTCAAATTTTTAAGTCATGGACACATTTAGTAGTAACTCTGTTTAAGGTTTGTAAAAAGCTGCAATAAATATTCATATTCAGTTCTTCAACCTTTAAAACAATACTTTTGTTTCAGATTTCAGGCTTTTTCCACACCTTTGCTATTGCTTTAGTTTAATGTTTACTTTCTTGTTTCACCTCAAATCGTCATGAAGAAAATTACCCTTCTTTTTTTACTGTCCACAGAAAAATATTTTCATGCTCGTTAGTGGATGAACAACTGTTTTACATTGATGTTAGGAGTGAAATGTCAATATAAACTAAAAGACAAGGATTTGTACAGTTAACACAAGAATTAAGACACTAGCTGTGAAAAAAGATGGAGGCTATTGAGCATGTTGCTTGCCTTGCCAGAAAATCGAGATGTTAAAGCAAACTCCTAGCAAAGCATTTAATCGATGATGGACAGACACGGGGAGTTCTCGGCAGAAACTTAACTCTGCCTAATAAAAAGGAATAAAAAGCAGCATAACACCTCTGTCATCCAAGAGAAATGACAAAGTAATGAGGGCAATAGTGAAGGCTTGATGTGGCAGTAAGTTTGTACTTGTTTTTAACCACTCTCAAACTGCTTATTTCCTTCTAAATAGCAAAGAATTGAGTTAGACTAATTTAAATCGAACTTCGTTAATGAATGTTATTCTGAGTGGTCTCCTTGTTCTTTCAGCTCCTGCTGACTGAAAGACACAGGGGCACTTTTAAGAAAACAAAAAGAATCAATTGAGAAAGTTTGACAATTTCTGACTAAATATTGAATACCAATAAAAAAAAAAAACTTGGTTACAATGAAAACTAATCTTAGAAAAATGTAATCAATAGTTTCAAGGGCTTATAACTTGACTCTTTTTTAAATCTTTTGTCTCTGCCGATGGACAGTTTAAAGGAGAAACACTTCGAGTAATGCAATGCTTAGCTTTTTCATAGCGAGGAATTTTAAGTACCATATATATTTGCCCCCTTTCCATATTTACAGAAAAACATCTATTTAAACATGCCTTCTAAACTTAACTTATTTTGAAAGCCTTTTGCAGACTTCCTTAAGTTACAAATAAAACGAGATGTACTAAGTTCAAGGTTATGTGAAAACCAACCTTGATAACTTCAAAGTTCCCTAAAACAGTCACTGTAACTCAGCTGTGTTGAAATATCAGTTTTCCTTATCTGATTTAAATACACAACACTTCTGGCATTTGGATTCAATAAAAAAACAAAACAATGATTGCTATAAATTTTGTTTAATGCTTTGCAGGCTATTTGCTCAAATTCGCCCTAACCCTTTTACTGTCATGATTTCTAGCCATCTGACCCACATGCAAAGAATAATAAAGTTTATTGAACAGAGTTTTAATGTGATTTTGAAACTGGAATGGCAGGAACGACGTGGGAGACCGGGAGCTTCTGGAAGACGGGAACAGTGATGGTGAGTTGCAGTCAGTGTGAGTGGAAAACTTAGTGGTTAGAAAATTATTCTGGTGTAGATGAGAAACTCCAGGGAGATGTGAGTGGGTTGAGGGTTTACTTGAAGATGTCCGGGGTGAAGGTGGTCCACTGAAGCTTTGCTGGCTGAGGCTGGACCGGGCAGATCGAGCTGAGCGGATGAGGAGTGGAGACCTGAGTTCACGAAGGAAACCGGAGTCTTTTCACAAATGAACTTGAGCGAGGTGCTCCAGCCAGGTAAGAGTTCTGGCAACCCCCATTGGACAACCTAAGGCAGCAAAAACCCTCAACCCTGACATTTACGGTCATAATACAGCTAATGTGGGAAGTCGAAATGCTTCAAAGCTATCCTAACTGATTTATTCTTTGGTGTTTACAAAGCAGACAACTGTGGAATGATATTTATTTCACTTTTTTAGCTGCCCAAATGTGCATAATTTCCCTAATTTGCCAACTTAATACCTAATTTGAATCTGCTTTATTTGCTATGTGTAACTGAACAATTTTTAGTTAGTTTAGAATCTCCTGATTGATAACAGATGTACATGGACTTATAGGTTCTGACCTACTACAAAGACCACCCTCCCACATCTTCCAGCAGCGCGCTGGCAGAGGAACTGTGGTGGTCCAAGAATGTCCAGATGAACTGGCTGTGATCCTCACCAATCTGTTCAATCCTTTCCTGATAAATATCACTGTCTTTGTGACAAACTGTCAGGGTGTGATTTGTACAAGCCTCAGAGCTAAGGACAGGAAGTTCGTGCAAAGAGTTTTTAACACATATTGGCAAACCATATTGGCTACTCCCTGCTAACCCTGGAGCAAATTTCTGAAGCCTGGAGAATCAGGAAGTGAGGAGAACCATAACGCCCTGCATACCCTCTGTTGGATCTGTTGCCTTCTGGCTGACGTTTCAGGTCAATCAGGTCACACACTAACTGACTGACCAAGAGATTCTTTTTTTCATGGTCTTCAGAACTGTTAAACTGTGCCAAATTATTTTTGCACTCATATAAAGGAAGTATCTCTTTTATAAATGTGTTATTTCATTAATAACATTTTTGTGTGATTGTTAGTGAGTACCCTTAGTTTCATTTTCCCCTCTGGTTTAATGACTGCACAGACTATTGTATTCTGGGCAGCAATAATGCACAACTTAATAAAGACGTTAATAAAGTAGCAATACTGTATGGCTCTAAAAAAGTAAACTTTAATAATAATTAGTCATCTGAATGCGAATAAAAAAAAAAATGTACTGGAATAATGTCAACGTGAGTTACATTATGCTAAGGCGGAACATCAATCAAAGATGATAAAGGATTAGGGATAATTCTGTGTTGTTTGGGTTTTGGCATGTGTGCTGTTGTGTGTGTATTTTGATACACATTTCATTTCTTGTATACTGTATCATCTATTACGTCAGTTCATCTTCATCTACTTTCCTCCTCTCGCAGCTGCACCCAGTTTCTAATCAACCACCTGCTCCTTGTTCTGCAGTCAACCTTTCTGCATGAACATCTCTGTCAGACAGCTCTTGATTAATTCTTCCTGTTATGCCCGCCAACCTATTTGGCTCATGTTCCATTTGTGTTGTAAACAGGCTTTACCTTTAGCTTCAGTTTTTTGTTTTTCCTATTTTTAAGGAAATTACTGACTTTCACCGACTTGCAAACATTCTTCCCGTCACCACAGCTGCTGTGATCAAGGTCAGCTCTCATTCTGCAGACCTTATTTTCCTTGTCGGTATTCCAAGCATCTCGGTAAATGCTGGCAACAGTTTTCACTTGATGGAGACAGCTTCCCTCCCACCAGGGCAGGGAAAAGAGACGCACTCTGAATAGTCGATTCTTCCAACCTGTGGTCAGCATTCCACATGCGTCTCTCCAAGCTAAATGCTCTTCCTCTGCTCTCCCTTTTTAAGCTCCCTGACAGGAAGGATGCGATATTGCACCTGGCCCCTTTCATGCATCCTTCCCCCTCCGCCTCTGCCTTGTCATGGAGCCGTTCCACCACTCTGCACTAATTGTTCATTCTCTCCCTGCTCTTATTCCGCTCTGACACCTCCTTCCCTGGAGCTCCAGTGAACATGCTTTGAGAAAAGAGGACAACTCATTATTCAAACTGTTAAATGCAAGAGCAGCACCACACCCCAGGATACAAAATTTTTTATATGTTATAAATCTATTCTGGTCTGATCAGATCAGTTTGGGTGTCACAGCTTTCTTATATTCACCTGAAGAACAAAGTATATTTCTTCTCAGCCTCAATAAGTCAGTGTTATTTTACTAAGCCGATTCAGCTGAAAAAAACTGGCAAAATACCTTAATAAACTTTCTCTTCATATTTAATGACTTCCAAAGGGACTTCCAGGTTCGGGCGGCTCCATCTGTAGGCCTACTTCTAAATCCTGCTTTTCTAATATGCACGTGGGATCCAAATGTTAATTGGCAGCTTGCAAATGTAATGAGAAAAAGGCTTATGATGAGAAAAAATGCACACTAAGTCGCAAAATATAAAGTTATGTGGGTGTCACTATCATCATTCAAGAGTTATGAAATATTTTAGTTAAATCCTATTGTAAATCCCTCAATAACTAATCGTCTTTGATACAGTACTTGTAAAAGGATATTTACCCTTTTGAAGTCCTACAACAGGATGGTCCAAAAACAAACAAACAAACCAAAAAAAACTGCATTAGCTTTGTCCCATCAAACTACAGGAGATTGAAAAAGTATTCACAAATTCTATGTAAAAAATGAATGAATATACAAAAAACTACACAATATAGATATTTTTGTCATATTTAGTAAACATCAGGAACAGAAATATAATAAAATATGTTGATAAAATATCCGGACCACTTTGACCTTTTTATAGTAGCACCAAGTTAAAGTAAAACTGTTTTTGTATCTGCTTCTTTGTAATTGAAAAAAACTTGAAGTGCTGAATTTTTATGTTAAATATCGGACTTGGATAAATATGTAACAAAGAATTCCTCTTTTGTTAGAAATAGATACATGGATAATCTTTTCCAATGTGACCTCTCAAATTATCATTTCAAAGGAAAAGAAAGATTTAAATGAAAGAGTTTTCATATGAATATAAGATCATTTAACCATCTTTTGGAAACTACTGTTACAGATTTAATGAGTGCTGTGTAAAAGCCTGGAGTGGATGCTTAAAGGAACACAGCAGGAAGATGATTAATAAACCAGAAGCATCTAGAAGTTTTTGGCATACTGGTGGTGAAGAGAAGTATACAGTCTTTGTGCCTATAAAGATGAGCAGGAAGGAAATAAGACGATAGATAAGTTGAGAAATAAGGTAAAAGGACATTACGTTTTTACAAACAGCTATAAAGTAGGACTAGATATATCCGAGGAAATGTTAGAAAAGAGAAATCCTTAGGGAAGTTACTTTAACATAATGTTACCTCTTTATTCAGTATTTTAGATCAATTGTAAATGTAAATTTTTTTTCTGGGTAAGTAGAGATTCACCATTATGAAATTCCATGGCTAATATCGACTTCTGTTTGCAAATAACTTCAGTAGAAACGACAAGCTTAAAAGGTACTGATTTGTTCATATGCAGTGTCAAACACTGCTTTAGAAAATAGAGACAAAACTGCTAATATTTTAAGTGAACATTCTCAGAGTAGCATAGCAACTTTCTGAAACTTTCTTTTTTTTCATAAAAAACAGACAAGAACGAATGTCTGAATGACTAATTCATGTCGGAATTACTAGTTTTTACATCTTAATCAGTCACATTATTCTCTGACGTGAAACACATTAGTAAGTAGTCTACAAAAAATCTATTTCTAAATGATAGATTTAACTATTTTGTTTCACATGGACATGAGATGTTATTTTGCACTAAAACATTTGCAGTGTTTTTATAAAAAATGTATTTCTTATACATATATTTTCCTATTGAATTTTACATAAAATTTAGAAAATTCTGAATAAAAATAATTGTCAATGGTTCTTGTTCGTGTTTTAAGTGCATTAAATGTACTATACTCACCACTAAATATAATAAATACTTCTTATTTTCCAGAAAAGAAATATAGCTTCTTGTAAGGCTAAATTTAAAAGTTCATAATTTGTTCAAACAAATACTTAACGCCTCACACATCCCTTTAACCTTCTTTTTCCGTTTGTCTTAACGCATTTTTGTCAGATTTCTTTTCAGCATTATTTTTATTACTAGAGCAAAATTCATCTTCAATTTATAAATAGGTAAAACGATGCCCACAATTATGATCATGTGAATATTTTCGGTCTTTGTGTTTCGTTGCACTTAAAACTCCTGTTACACACAAGAGTGATTAAGGATTCATCATAATGTTCCCCGTCAGGTCTCGGTCTGTGCACCTTTGTGCAGTAGATCAGCGGTGATCCTCCAGCAGGAAGCCTGGCCTCGTCTTGCAGCGAGGGGCTGCGCAGGAAAGTAGCGGGCAGATTAAAGCAGCTTTGTCCGTGCATAAGTGGATTATCAGCAGGTAGAGTGCTCCATGTGTTTTTGCAGCAATTGTATTAGTGTGCTTCCTGCCTGGCCACAGAGAGGACCATCTGCCATTTAGCTCTGATGGATGATCCCAAGCAAACGTCAGCCCTCTCTACACAGAGCACCTGCTGAATCCTGATCAGACAGTTGGCGCATATTAGCAGAGCCCATCACGTTGTCATGATACCATTCATGTCTTGCAGCAGAGGTTAAAAAATATACAGCGTTTGTGAAACAAAGTAAAATATTAGGGTTCTTCATTAGCATGGGGTTGTTTCTGAGCGTACTGCATAATGGCACTTTAAGATTTTTATTTTATGACCTGCAATTTTGTCAGGTCTTATTTTGAAAAATTCTAATTATACATGCATTCTAAATTAAACCAATATTTTAAGACTGGATATTTCACCTTGAGTGGTTAGTTGATCTTAAACAAGCTTATCTGCATATTAGTTATGCAGGTACATTGGTTGATAAATGTATCGATTACAACTAGAAACAATACAGAAAGGAGCAATGAGAGCACGTTCAAATTTTGTAAATAAAAGATGATCACATCTAGAGAACATGTGTGGGTCTAGTCACATGTTGAGTTAGACCAAAGATTTAAAGAAGCAAGTTCTTTAGGGTGGTTATCATGAACTATGTTTAATACTACATTCAAGTCCCCTGTTATCACCTAACAGTCAAAAGCAATGCAAAAAACTGACAGTTCAGTAAAACTGGCGATAAACTTTATTGTAGTTTGTATACAGTGTTATAGAAGATGGATTTATCTGCATCTTGAATGAAACACACTCGAATGATCAAAAACCCAAATGGTAATTTGAGTATATTGGCAGTGTAACTGGCACAAACTCTAAATATAAGCATAAGAAAATGTAATAAAATAAAAAAATCAGTCATAGTAAAGTATCACAGAAGACTATTACACTCCATTAAGGATGTTCGTATTCATACAAAGTGTGTTTTTTATTGTTATAGCAAACAAGGAAGTAAAACTTTCAAACTATCTGTTTGTATAAATGTCCCCTACTTATTTATTTTTATCCTAATTAAAGAATCTAAAATATTGTCATAGTGTAGTAATATATGTTTCCCTCTTAACAAGAAAGAGCTGTGTGTCTTCAAAGCATTGTACACTGGTAATAACAATGGTATCGAGCACAAAGTATTTTTCTTAGTATCAGAAGTTTTAAATTTTAGTATATTGACAACCCAGGGAAAAGACTGTGGGCAATGAAATATCCTGTAGTGCAGCTTTGTAAAACTGACCAAAACAAACAGAAATCACAGTTCACTGTTTTTCTTATTGTCCAGCACTTACCTCCTCTGATATCAGTAACCAGATGCTCTTTGTTTCAACCTGTTTTTACAGCAATAATTTAACAAAATTCTGCACATAGAGATGCAAAAAAAGTAAGTAAAATAAGTAAAAATGCAGTCTTGCTTATAGAACTTAAATTAAATTTTGCCAGTTAGCTTTTTTCTTTTCTTTTTGTTAATGAACAGACAAGAAACACTATTTTGTTTGTATAAAAAGAATGAACACTATTTTTACTCACTCAGTTGTATGTAGATTTGGGGATTGTGTGCTTTGAAGCAGAAACCCTCCCACTGATGAGGTAGACTTTGTCTTAAAATGGAAACACTAATAAAAGGAAAAGCAGGGGGAGGAGTTGAAAAATTAATATGCGGCCTTGTATGGAGAGACACAACCCTGTAACGCTGAAATGTTGGTTTGTTCACAGGATTTCAAAGATGTACCGTTATCCTTTAGATCAGACCAGGGGATCACTCAAACAGCAGAAAACTGTCTTTAATGTGACAATCAGAGAGGGTTAAATCTGCAGGGAAATAAATATATGTATAAGCAGCAAGAAAGCATACAGAAAGGAAAATCAAAAACAAACCTTTGCCTGTCAAGTGACCAAAAAAAAAGCGAAGCATACATGACAGGATCTGAAAAATTTGCATATAACTATACATTTTACCAGCCGCTAAGGAGACTTCGGCGACGCGTGAAAGCCGGGTGGCTGGCTCCGTATCTGTCATGTAAATCCCACTTTGTTTATTTATGAATACAACACTGTTAAAAGGAAAAAATACCTTATCTTTCATTTTATCCTGACATGTATACACTTGACAGAAGCTGTACGCTGAGCAGGTTGTCAGTCAGAGAACAAAGACAGTTTTGTAGCAGCTTGAGAGTTATTGACCCTCGGTGCAGCAGGCACGCTTTCAGCCAGATCTCGGGCCCCGATAGCCATCTAAAGGAGCAAGAAGAAAGACCCTGTCTTCTCTTGACAACCATCTCTTGGCATTCGTCACTTTATCTCATCAAGCCGGACAAGAAATAAATTAGTAACACAGCCAAGTCGGGGGAGAAAAGCAATAGATGCATACATACTTAGCGAGACACATGACATTAGGTTGACAGTCTCGTTTACCACAAATAAGCCAGTAATTTTATTCGCATGCGTTTTAAGATAAATTACAGTTTGATGCATATCTTGGGTGTAATAATAAAATGCTGGAGGCTTCAAAACTCGTCAAAGTGCAATTCTGTCACATAGACGTGACACACATATAATTCCCTATGAAAGCTTAATGTGGCATTTGATAAAAATGTAATTTAGCAAGACGTGACTTTTCATTTAGAATTTGATTAATCACCTAGATTTATGACATTCCAGGTGCCTTACTGTATTTGAAATTGGTATGAATAAATGGCAGCAAACTAAGAGGTGCATGGCAGATCTTAAATGTTTATTTTAACCCCTTTATCTTGGCCTGATCGGGATTGTCGCGGTACTTCAGTTTAAGGATGCCCTGCCAGTGAATTGCAGGGCACTTTCAGTCTAAAATGAAAGTCATTCAGAGCCAGATGGCTGCATCAACAACTTTTAAATAGTAATTAAAAAATTAGGCAGACGGCAAATTGTTTTTTTGTTTTTTTTGTCATCAACTGTTTTTGTGGTGTTTTTGTTTTTAGATTCACTAATAAATCTCTGCTCACTAGTGTGCTCTGCTTTTCCCATAATCTAAATCTGTTTCACAGAGTCTGAGTGTATGAAAGATTTTAACAAAATAAAACAACCCTTTAACGATACGGTCTGAAACATCCAGATATTGACTTCCATTGTAGATTTCTTAACAGCCTACATAGGGCATATAATAGAAACTGCCCTCAAATGGATGGCTTGGTTAAACTCGTTTAGAGGCAGTGACGTCTTGTTCTCAGGGATCTTGTGGGTCTTGTGTTTGTATGGTGTTTTCTCCCCTCTGGACTCAAGGTTTCCCCCGAAGGTGAGGCTGAGCAGTGTACACCTGGTTTTATCAAGCTTGTTAGCTCATTAACTAGAGGTTCAGAGAAACTGGTTGCTAATCATCTACTTTTTAAGTCGCTTTGGATAAAAGCGTCTGCTAAATGCATAAACATTTGACACCTGAGGGTTAACTTATGTGATAACCTCCTTTGTTCTCAGGGAAATTTTCTGGTTATGCTGTTTAAGCTTCCTTCAGCCATAATCTCACGGACAACTTCTTACCACAACCGGCAAACTACAGCTCCTCTCTACAAGAACCTCACAGCCACCGTCTAGCAATAACTAGCTCACCAGACGGACCAACATCCCCAGACTGCTGGCCTCCTCCCCGGATCCAACCAATTTTCTACCAACCAGTACTGCCTTGTCCAAATGCCAAGATTTTTAAACGTATCAGCTTTTTTCTAACTTAAGACCTCACATGATGTACAAACACATGGCAAAGGTAACATACTACACACAGACGGATTTCAATCACAAGGCTTCACATGTTAAACATTTCAATATACAACATGTGAGTTTGTTTGTGATTAACTATGACCGACAAGAATGTCTATAGTAGGTATTTTACCAGAGTAAAATAATACAACAGTTATTGGCAAGTTGGTGTCCAAAGTCAACCTGAAATGCTTTTACAACATCGTGGTTGTTTTGTAATTTGAATTCCCCTTTGGAACAATCCCACTCGCTGGGATATCAGTCCAAAACGATCTTATATGCTGATCAACCCAAAAAGGTTACCATTGGAATTGTTGGACTAATCATCTTGCATTGTAAACCTTGCTAAGTTTGCATATTTATTCAAGAACGTATTTCATATTTCAGCGGTTTGTCATTCCATGTTGTCAAATTCCAATAACTACTCGAAAGTTGGCAGCTGGGATGTGAAAAAGTCGATCGGGCATGAATACCTTTGCAAAGAACTGTATATCTCCTGGCAGCTGAAAGCATAGCACCATGCTCTCAATAACAACCTTAAGTCCCCACAATAACACTACGTTCAATGCTTACTGCCTCAGGCACCTTATGTTCTCTAACACAACACCGAACAATCAGAGTGACTCTATCCATCTCAACCCACCTGCAGTGGCTTTTAATGCAGTTTTCCCTCAGCGCTGGTGTGATGATGTAGCTCAAACATACACCCACATATTTAACTCCTTTAAGTTTCCCCCTCCAGCAATGTTTAACTTTGCTGTCCCAAAATCTTAATGGCAAGTTACTTTGTTAGCCTCGAGAGCTGGGTTTTAGCTGTCATTTATTTCGGGCATCTGGATTGTACAATGGCCTGCCTTTTAAAAAGCAAAAAACAAACAAACAAAAAAACACCCTCTTCCTCCTCTGTCTATCCCTGTTATACCCTGAGTTGCCTTCATCTCCTCCTGCTGGGACTGGGCCAGCAGAGGAAGCTCAGGCATCAACAAAAAGCTATACATTTGCTCACCCTGCTTCAAGTGTTTTTTTCCCTTTAGTTTCTTCCTCTCCCTGTGTCCCCAAACTCATAAATTCCCAGGATTCAGTTTTATAGAAAATACATTTTTGCTGTTACTGCTGCGCTGTTCATTTTCTGGGATGTGGGATTACAGGTTATCCCGGCCTTCAGATATACACTAACCGACCAGCATCCCACTGACCCTCCAAAGCCTTCAATTTAGCACAGTTATTTATGGAACAGCAAGAACACATTCCCCCCTCTTGCTTTTCTCTGCGCATGGTGCTGGACAGCCACTTCAGATTTTTTTTCCTTTTTTTTTTTTGCCTAAGCTCCTTCCCTGCTTGGCGAGCATGGGACTTTCTCTGTGATGCACAATCCCATTAGCCCTGCATGGCCCCATAATTTGGTGATAAGAGCGGTCTGGCAGAATATATGCAAGAGCGGTGGTCCTGAGCCTCCAGTAGGTAGCTTAACCATGGTATGAAGTTTCCATAAAGCTTTTACTTGCATCATTTCATAGGGTTTTAATCTCTCCGAAGATGTTAGTACAGGGTATTTGTTGAAAATGAAATTGCACAGATAAGACAAAAAAAGAAACTAATATGGCTTTGTATGTCAAACATGCAGTTTGTTGCAAAATTAATATTTAACTATCCTCAAATGTACACTCTGCGTACAATTATTAGGCAGGTCTTCCATTTTGGCTTCACAGGAGAATATCTATTAGAATATCTATTTAACAACTATTGTTTTGTACCTACATGAAAACAACACATTTTCATGTATGGGCACAAATGGGTCTTTAAACGGACAATGAGCTTAAACTTACCACCAAGTTAAAAAGTTACTTAAGAACAACAAATCCAATGTTTTGGAATGGCTATTCACTGGCCTTGATCTAAGTTTAATAAAATTGATATCCAAGTCAGAAAAAGTATGTAATTGAGGAAGAAAGCTTACAGATCTGACTGCGCAAACAGATCTGACTGAGGAAAAACAAACACGTTTTAGAAGTCATGATTCACAATGTGTCAAGTTATTGCTTTTTAAAATCAAACCTACCGAATACTCAGGTAACATAAAAAAACCCCCAACAATAATAATAACAACCCATGAAACAGCGAATGTGGTTTTTCTGGTATGTATTTCTGAATTCAGCCATAAATGAAAACTGTATTTAAAGCCTCAGAGGGCATTTTCAGATATACCTTCAAATGTGAAATTTTTACCTTTGACCTTGCATCCAAGATTCATGTAAAGACAGCTTGCGTGTCAGCTGACGGGGTGATTGGCTGTGAGAGTGCTGACGGTGCTGTTAACCATCTCATCAAAGCATCAGCTTTCCTCTGAACCCCCTCCACGGAGGCCCTAGCGTGAGATTCAGTCCCTCTTCAGCCATGTACATAGTGCCAAATTATACACCGGCCAGCATGAGGAGTAGAAAGAGCCCCCATGCTGTATGAGTACAGCTCGAACAAAGCTCGAAAAAACCCCCCAGAAATGGGAGAAATAGATAATTAGGAATACGGTCTACTTTTCTTTTCGCTTTCACTCCTCTTTCTCACACTGCTTCATCTGCATGTTTTAGATGGTCTGTCCAATTACCGAGGCAGTATCTGCAGCCACTTCTCCATCCACCACCGGGGGGTAAAGTGTTATAGTATGTGTGGAGGGTAGTAAATGAATGGGATTCTCAGAACAGTGTGAGTTTAAATTAATTGCTTAAATTAGCAGTTCCACATGATGGGGTGAAATGTAAGAAGTATCCTTTTTTAATTTGCTTTGTTCTTACTGCTGCCCTTGTTCATGTAAACATGCAGTGTTACTCCAAGTGTGCATTCAATGTGGAAAAGCACGATATTGTTTGAATCCGTCTCGCTTTGGGTTTCATCGAGATGTTTTCTATCAGCGCTATATTTACAGCTTCAACTATTTCTGGATGATTCAGGGACTTGCACAAAAATGATTAGTTATGAAAACAGCAGCAATAATTAGTGGGTAAATCGGGAGTTTAATCTGTTTGGGATGTATTCTCTGTAAAATATCTGATTATCTGCTAAAATATATTCAAAGTTTTATATTTCTATCTCAAAAACACAAACATATTTATCTTTTTTAATTTCCTCGTATTACACGGTGGAATGTGTGGGGAGGGGGTGAAATAACTGACAAATCTGGGGCGCGTTATGCTAGCTTGTTACACTATAACAAAGCTTTCATTCTTTTTTTTTCACACTTTTCTGTTTTTTAAAGTCAGTTCTTTTTTATCTCTCAAAATAATTTTTTTATCTAATTATTTTTAATGGCTCCCCTTGTTTGGATGAATGGACAATTTTCATGCAATAAAAGTACAAGGTTTTAACAGTTGTCAGATGGGGATGCAAGGCATATTTGTAATCAATTTACACAACATTGATACATATAATTAATTCTATTTGTAACAAAATGTACATCATTATCTCTTAAATGATTTAATTAAGAAAATATTTATATCAGATCTGCCCAGTATATTAAAGCAATATGCCTCTGCAAAGTTACAAAATGTCCTGGGATATTGTACTGTAAGTGGTTTAGGTGTTTTAAGGTTTTTTTATTTTGTTTTTTCTGTATTCCAAATGTATGTTTTGCCAGCTGGATAAACTCTTATTGCCCAAACCAGAAGTTTATGTTTTAATTGCTAAAATACTAAAGCTTACTTAGAGTATTTTATATATGCTGACAACAGGAAAAAGAAGAAGATATGAATTTTATCAAAGCAGATTTCACCTATTCACAGTTCAGTATTTGCACTATTTTTCAGATCATTTTATAATTGTAAATTTTTTTCCCCCTTAGTCCACAGAGTGGAAGCAACAATTGTTACTTTAAATATAATAGCAAATTAGATTAAAAGGTTTGTTTTGATGCAAAGTTGGTTTAATAAAGCTTTTACATATTAATCCAAAACAAATTAAACCAGGTATTCAAGTTGCATTCATTGAGATGTTTTTGGATTATTGATACCTATGAGTTTAAGTGACACCAGTTATTTAAAATCAGCAGTCTTGGAAAAAAATATATATTTTTAACTTCAATATAACTAAAATCCCCCCCAAAAACTGGATGGGGTATCTGTAAAAACAAAGCAAAAAAATATAAAAAAAAGTTTGAACTTTCACGACTTATTAGAAAAAAAGCTTCTTTTGAGAAGTAGCTTTAATGCTGACGTTGCAAGAAAATGTAAAACGTGACTTCTTTGGATTTGACTATAGACAACAGGAAAACTAACAATATTGTATTAGTTTAAACTTTGGAATGAAGCTTTAGTTTTTTCAAGACTACATAAGAAATCGTTGCCTACTTTAGTTACTCTTAGCTTGGGCCGAAAGTCTCAGACAGCAGACATAGCCCTGTAGCTAATCTCCTCTCTCCTTGATGGCTACTATCACCCCCATCCCTGTCTCCCACCACCACTTCCGCCTCGCCCTGCTGCTTACTTTCAGGAGAGATTTGGATCAATGAATTTGTTCCATAGCTGTAGCCGCTTTAAATCCGACACATTGGAGCTCTGTGTCAAGCTGTGCTTGCTGTATCTCCGTAGATGCACCATCACTTTATTTTTTTGTTGACCACATAATTCCTGTTTGTCCATCATTTATCACTGAAAATTGCTTTCAAATCCCTAAACCCATCGTGTATCCTTGCACAGAAATCAGAAACCCACATCGTGGGTTCTTATAAATAAGAATTGCTAACATTATGACAGTTTCATTTCAGGCATGAAGTGTAGCTGTCTTTTCTACATCTCCAGCCTCGATGCTTGCACACCACACACAAATCTCCTGAATCCCATATGAGAAATTTCTGTCTCACACAGCCATGAGTCGTGATACATCCTTGGAATATAAAATCAGCCAGAGGATATGGAAGCTAAATTACCAATGTGTGGATATAAAAGGCCATTAAAAGTATATTGTGGTCATGGGAGGAGTTAAGGTGGTTGCAGGCCAAACTAATTCACTTTGGCTTAGATGTTGCCTTGAAATAATCTACACTGTTAGAATAATGAGACACTCCTTCAATAAACTAGGAGGAATAGAAAAATAATTCCCTCCAATATATTTAATATATTTTCTTTGCTAATTAATTACTAATATCTATGAGCAGATGTCTGAGCCTTAAGCCTCAAATCCAAACAGTATACCCGAAGAGAAAGTTATTATTAGGGCAAGTGAGCAGATTAACGAAGCACCATATTAACCTTCAGGTACATCCAGTTGTTTAGAAATTTAAGGCTGCTCTCAGTGAGGGGGATCAATATATATCGAGCTGGCCTAGCTTACAACGTCTAATCCTGCAAATCTTCTTGAGAGCTTGTGCTGCTGCATTGAATATCTGAGCAACCAAATGACTTACAAAGTGTTGCTCAAGCATAATTCATGTTATGCATCTTCCTGTGTCCACATTCATTTCCGTTCGTGCCTTTTAATGCTTCTGGGTCAATCAGGCCGGATTGCCCAAATGTGGTTCAAAAATGTTTCATTGTGGTTCCTAAACATGTTTATATGCTGATTGGCTGTTTCATCCTAAACTATTTTGATGTGTACAGACTTTTTTTTGTATTGATTATCTGGATCTGGATAGTAATTACACAAAGCAATAGATCAACTTCCAAAGATATTGATAACAGCTGAATCTGCCACTGACAAATCCAATAAGAGAAGAGAAGGTGAACTTGTAATGTTCCCACAAGCGATTTTCGGATTTTCTGAACCTTACAGGCTCAAACATTAAATTTTTAGGGAAATTATGTTAAAAACAGAAAGAAATGCGTAATTATCAAGTGGAAAGAAACTTATACTTGTGTTTGAACTTTTTTTCAAATTAAAACCTAGAAACTAGGTCAAGCGTTTGCCTTAAGCCTCCCTTAATCAATACTGAAGTTCTTTTGGGTACGTCTCTACCAGCTTTCAGCATGTAGAGACTGAACTCTTTGTTGCTTCTTTTCGACATATCACACGCTCAGTCAGAATGGATGGAGATTGCCCCTCAGTAATAAATCATTTTATTCTTTTTCTAAACACTTCCACTGTAGCAAAATGCTTAGGGTCAGTGTCCTGCTGGGAGATGAACTTCTGCTCTAGTCTTGAGTCTATTTCAGTGTTTAAGCTGTTTTCTTTCAGAAATAGAACCGACCAGCACCCTTCTCTCTGCTAAAGAAAGGAACCAATATGATGCTGCTAACAGTAGGGTTGGCTGTAAAAGCTCAGTTTTTTGCTTCACATAGGTTTTGGATATAGGACAAAAAGTTCAGTTTGGCTCTTATCTGACCATAGCTCTGTTTTCCAGAGGTTGAACCATTGAATAGCTTGTTGCAAACCAAAAATTCTACTTCTTATTTTTATTGTGTGTTTAAACACTTCATTTGTTTTGCAGCTCTTATGTGAAGGCCGCGTTTATTGGTTTTCATGTTCTGCCTGAACTGTGGATCTGCACCTAGCCAAAGTTACGGCTGTCCACTTCTTTTCTGGTTTTTATTCTTTGTGACTGGGCTTCCCGTAAACTGTTTTATTCACTAATTGTTTACCAATATTCCTTAACTGAGATCTTCAGAGAGTTGCTGCAGTTACACTGACTTCTGTTTATGATTTTAAATACTGTAAAGGTAGCAGACTAAAGTAGCTGAATACAAATGAATAATATTTTTAGAAATTGTATTTGTGTAAAAAATAAAAGCATGCCTTGATTCCTTTACCTTTTTGTAAGTGTTACTTTGTGGCGTTGTCGTGATAAAATGTGAATGCATTTAGGGAACATATTTTCTTTTGTGAGGCTCTCTATAAACATTATAAAAACCTACATGAAGCCTTTATATCTACTATAAATCTATAATCTATACTATAAAGTTACTAAAATGTATCTCAGTTACACAAAAACAATTTTTTTTCTGTTTTACATTTGTAATCTGTAAATCTAAGTATTTCTTTCTATGTTACGTCCTTTTCTCTCCGTTCATCCTCTTAACCTTTGACAAACATCATTTGAATCTCTGAGCTTCTAACTCCACTCATTATTTGTAGACAGTGAAGCTGCCCCGAAGCCTCCTGTCTGTCCTATCAATCACAGGCTACTGTGCCACTTGTCATCTGCAGTCAGGCCTGTTATTGAAAGCCATCCCCCGGGCCAACTCTTTGTCTTTAGTAGCTCCATTAAATTAGAGTGACACCTGGCATGGATTTTCAATTGTAATGGGCTTTCTTCTTCTTTTTTTTTTCTTATCCATTTTATTAGCCCAATAGCGCACTGATGAAGTATTACCAGACCAAAGCTCTTTCTCTTCACGCCGATGAACTCGGTGTGGCACTGAAAGAAACAAGTAATCGGAGCGTGAAACTTTATCGAGATAGCAAATTAAAAGGATGTATTCATGAAGTCATGAATAACATCAGAAAAAAGAAGACCAAAGTCCTTACATTTTGCAGTGAAGGAATAAATTATATAAGCTCTTTAATGCCATCCAACGTGGTTGGTGACTTGTGATAAATGATGATATGTGGATCCTTTATAAGGCGAGAAGCTTAATATTTGCTCCTATATCTGTACACAGGCCTGCTTTTAAACTAATCTTTTGTTGGGGGTTTACAGTTAAACTTTGGCATACATAATACATTTTATATAGCTTTGTTATGCAAAAGAAGCATGATGAAAAGTGTTTGTTCACAGAGTAATGGGATTCCAGCTGCTCCTCTTCCTGGTTGTAGCTGGAGGTGCAGATCTGCATGCTGTTGGAAAATTCCCCTCCTTTCCAACCTCTTGAGCTCTGACATATTTCGCCTTTTGGTATCTCATGTTTCCTAAAGTGGAACAGAAGTAGAAGAGGGATGAAAGTACTTATGTTTATGTGAAAATTAATACGCAATGTGTAAAACATGACGTCATCAATGAAAGGCATTGTTAAACATGCAGAACTCTATTAGTTATTCATATACTCCGCTGTGCTCAAGCACATTTCCTGATCCTGCATCCCCACCCTGTTCCCCCTGCATTAAACTTCTCCATTGGTCCGTCTTTATTCACAAATGCTAATCCTGCAAAACTGCAAGCCCTTCTTTTTGAGCAGGGGATGCCTAAAGAATATGCTCTGTTCTTGCTCTGCTTGCTTTAGTACTGCCTTAGGTGACAGCATAATAATTGATAGTCCAAGATGTTATGTTAGAATGAGATGCATTACTCATTGGCCTAAAATGATGTTTCTGGTGAATTTTTGTTGCCCTAGGGGGGATGAGATCTTCTGTTGCATAAAACAGAATATCCACATCATTCATCCTCTTTTGCTGCTGTAAAGTAAACTAACTATAACGTACTTGGCAAAATTATTTTACTTTTATTACATAAAAAGTACAAACAGTAAATGTGACAATATTTACCAAGGAATTGAAATAAAAACTTTAAATCTTAGTGACAGTCGAGATAAACAGATACAGACCCTTTTTTCTTTTTGCATCACTGGTAAAGATCTAGAAAGTCCTTCTAGTTGATTACAGTACCTACACTAATTACATTTTTTCTTAGCTATTATTCTTCACACTGACATAATAACTTTAATGCTGAACAAACAACATTATGAATATAGTGAACCCGTGCCTTAGTTTTTGGATTTAACCATTATTTAGAATTTTCTGTGCCATGTGACTTCAAATTAGTTGCTTAAAATTTACCTAATTATAGACATTCATAGCAGAGATGGCAAAAAGTGTAGATAGTAGTTCCTGCAGTAGTGCTAAGATTGTTTTCAGAGTGCATATTAATCTATATTAATCTATATTAGGGTTTATATGTGTTTTAACTATGAAAAAAAGCATTTTTAAGCTTTTTTTTTAGTTGGGGATCGGAACTATTTCCAGATTTGTTTGTATTTTTCAAAATGTTTTGGCATAGTATTTTTCTATAAAAATAATTGTAAAGATTTTATACATCGTTGCTAAACATTTCTAAACATGTCTCTTTTTTAATTTAAAGTTAATTGTGTTTCCATAATCTAATATGTATTACACATAAGCTGTATAAAAAAATATTCGCTGATATGATATCCGTACTGACTGGCAATTTTCCCCTAGGGTATTCTCTTTTTCATAAACACACAAACCATATGCTCTACTTTCCTTGATTATATAAATAAAGCTAGTCCCACACCTGTGCAGTAACATTTGTGCCTGCCAGAATAAACACATAAACTCGGTTATATAGATTGTTTGGAGTGACTGGTTAATAAGTAAGTGTGATGCTTTTTATCTCTCTTTGAACCATAGTTATACATTTTATAGATCGGTGACTGTTAGGGGTAACATCTATCAAAGCTGTCCAGTAGCTTTCCGCTGTTTGACATAGACAAGATATGATGTACTCTTTGCTGAAGAAGAAGAAAAAAAACAGAAAAACATCTGGAAACAAGAAACATCTATTCATCTCATGTCCTGGGATTATTTCCAGCAGCTCAGAATAAGGAAAAAAAGATTGGCTATCTCAAAGGGAAAAGAAAATGAGGAGAAGGTGATGCATAGCAAGGCTTAAATTGAGCCCATTATTGAGGGCAGGCTGGGAATAGTTTGGGAATTGACTAAAAAAAGCATAAGGAGAGAAGATTCTTAGTTGGGTCAGATGGGCACTGTTGGCAGCAACAAGTTTCTTAAATTATACAAGAGTGTTGGATCATCTGATATTTCAGTTAGAATCATAAAACATAAGTAACCAATGGAGCATTAAATTACATTTAAATTTTATGATTCAATAAGTGATAATCAAATGTACTTATGTAATATAAATTAAAATAAATTTCTACCTGAAGCAATTTCTTACACAAAGAGGTCCAATTTGTACTCGGTAAAAAACAGAATCCAATTTGGCCCATATTGATGTCCATTGGTTAAAATCCATTCATTTCATTAACGCTTTGAGTTCAGGTTAAGCGGAAAGGATTGAGACACTGACTCCACATACTGGAGTAGGAGTACCTTCTATAGAAAAGAAAAGCAGGCAGAAAAGTGTACAAAGTTAGTAGCTGCAATAGGCAGTCCCCCCAGAAAAACGCGGGCAAAAATCCTTGATTTTGGGTTGAATTCTGCTGAATTTCATCCTGTTTTCTGTGATGAAAATGCGGGAAAGTTCAAAAATATGAGGAAAAGTGTGAAAAAAAGGGAGTTGTTGTTCACAAATGTAAGGAGAATAAACATGGTTCCTTCCAAATATAGTAAGCAGCAAACATGACATAACATAGCAGCATAGCTGACCCAGTTATTTAGTCCCACAGTTATTTAGTTATTGAGTCTTGGACAATTTATGCAGTGCTGGGCAATTCCGGTCTTCAAGGGCCAATGTCTTGCAGGTTTTGGTCATTAGGTCTTTAGCACAACTCCAGACCACTTGACTTATACTGGGGAGGTGCTTCATCCGTCTGTTTCAGGTGTGGTGGATCATGAATAAATCTGAAACTTGTAGGACACCAGCCCTCGAGGACTGGAGTTGCCCACCCTTGATTTAAGATAATCTATAACATAGTATGAGCAGAGTGGAAAAGTACGACCTTGCTTAGTTATGAAATACAGAATGTCTAAGAACAAAGCCAGTTATAACTAACTTCAAGCTCCATGCAGTAAGACGCTGTAAAAAGTTAAGTCTATTTGCTTTTATTATTTTACGGGGCAGATCTGCCACATACAATATGTCAGATGCTGACGTAGTGACATCATCACCCCGCTACGGACCAAAACGTGTGTTTGTTATGGTGGGGCATGGGTTGCTGACAACATATATATACATAATAGAAGCTAGATGTCTCACCTGCGAACGTTCGTACTGTGGCCATCTTGCCACAGTCAGCTTGCTCTCTCATACAGTATACTGTAATATTGCATGTTTTTTAAATAGCCCAAACCTACTCAATTTTCCACCGGTTTCGAATGGTTTGGTTTGTTATAATTATCAGAGGTGTAGTTATGACACTGCATAATTACAAATAATTATAACATGGGGGCTTTCATATGAAAATAGCAAACACACACGAGGAATTAATGTTAAATCAAATGTGCTACTAAAACTCAGTGTTAAGAATGGCAAAATTAAATGTCTAATAAATAATTTTTTTTCAAAATTTTAAGCGCAACAATCGTTATCAATTATTAATTGTTAGCTACAACCTATTGCTACAACAATGGGAGATTGAGTGAGAGTAGGTGTGAGAGAGAGTGTGTGTGTGTGTATGTGCGCAAGTGAGTGAGTGAGTGAGTGAGCGAGCGAGCAAAAGGGCATGCAACAGCTCCACTAGGGTCCTACACATAGGCCTAATGCCCTTGGAAAAGAACGGTTAGTTATTTTCTGCCACATTCTGTTGCTCTGTAAGTTCATTGTATTCATTATTGCGATATGGTGCAGCCTTAGGTTGAAAAACAGGGACACAACCAATGTGAGCAGTGTATGGTGGTGGCTGTTTATACCATATTGTGTCTCACCAATGTGTTCCCTGAGCCCAAACACGTCCTCTGCCCCGATCCTCTTCTCCACCATGTACAGAACCTCTAGCATTTTGATGGGTTGTGATCTCCCAAAACTTGCTGATGTCTGGCAAATGACCCACTCTGCTGACCCTTACCATACCTTCTGATGGGATCAACAGATCTCCATTGCTTTTCAGAGACAGCAAAGACTTAACATAAACAGTCATATGATGCTGTGACATTCGATGTACCAATACTCACAGCATCAGGTTGAGGTGCATCCTGAGACAAGTCCATGGGCAGACTGTCCTCCACTCTCCTGGAAGTGGTTGTACATCTTGTTGCTGCCCACTAAAATAAGTTAAAGTCATAATTACCACCACATTATGTTGCAAAAGCACAAATTGAATTTATTTACAATTTATTTACAGCTTTATATTGATATATCAATCTTATAGACCTACACTTTGAATTCTTGGTGGTCAATGATACACCTACCTTTTGAAGATGAGCAGGAAAGTCAACAATCGTTGACACAACACCATCTTTAAGCTGAACAGTCTGCCCCGACCTATCAAAGTCCTCACTCCTGAAACGATCACTGCAGAGCAGTGTCCTGTCAGAGGCAGAAAACCTCTCCCTTCTTAGGGCAAGTTCCCACCTCCTCATTCTCTCTCTCGTTGTGGTAAACCATAAAAATGTGTGAAATGTATCCAGATATAAGAATTATTGGAAGATTTAAAGCCCAAAAATAATAATCAAACGGTAATCAAACATGGAATTAAAACTAAATGTTAAACCAAACTGAACAGCACTAAATCCTGAAATTAAAGAAACGGCTCCAACAATATCTTACAGGTGAAAGGTGAGGGACTCAACTATTTGTGAATTGCGGCTTTTTGCAGCCATCTGTGGTTCCTACACCTAATGACTACTGGAAGCTCACCCTGGATAGTTGATGGTAGCAGCAGCTCGTTCAGTAGCTTTGTTCTCAGCATGACTTTTTGTTTGAAAGGAAGACAGTTGCTCCTCCACATTGACAGGAGCCATTCGAGATCCTTTAGGCGTCACCTCACTGCTTAGGCTGCTGCCCTGTTGATTATGAGTAAACGATGATGTCAATGTCGACCTAACAAAAAGCTGCATAAATGAGAATGAAAAACATAGAAAATTGCTTCTTGCAGAAAATGGACAACTTAACATAAAAATGCTAAGCTTGGGATACTTTTTATAAGATCTATTCAGAAGAGATCTAAGATTACACAAGGTTAATGCCATCATTCATTTACATTGTTGGAAAAGAGACTCAATTCACAATAAAAGCAGAAAGGAGTACATTCTGTAGAAACTTAAATTAGGAATTGCACATAGGCTCCTAGGTTCGCTGTACTGGTAGCATTAGCTTATGCATCTGCTTTATGCAGGAAACACAGCTTAACCAGTTGTACTTTCTGTGGGCAAGAAAAAGAAAGATTGAACATAGTAGAAGGCAGCAATAGCTCTGTTGGTACGTTGTTTGTGAAGGAGGTCCAGCTATGTTGTTTCTGGTAGGAAAAAAAGAGTAGAGTTCAAAATACAGCAACACTGAGCCAGTAGTACTTTCCATGCAAGATAATAGGAAAGAAAACAGACTTAAAAAGTTCTTGACAGCTATTGCTCATCATCTCTAAATTTTTTTTTGAGGAATCTGCAACCAGCTTTTTGACTTACTGCCAAGAAAAGAAAATCTTTGTTGACATCAGACGTATCACTTAACCAACAATTAGACTTGCAATTAACTGCTGCGGCTGTTTATAAGGGTTGATTGCATGAAAGTGGGGATGGTATAAATGGAGGTACTTTAGTTGTAGACTGTCTTTGTTTTTGTGTTGAATTTCTGCTTCAAAGTCACAATGAATTGTGTGGCACCAGCTCCAGTGGTTAGCTTTAGGCCACAGTTGCCAAGGTAATGTTGTTTTGAACAACGTTAATTGCACAGAGAGACACGGAAAGTGTTTTTTTCCCCCCTGTGGTAAGCAGGACATTAAAAGGCCAGAAGAGCAGGAGATAACGCTCCACTTCTTAAATTCTGCCACAAAAGCAGGCTCTTTGAGCTCAGTCGTATTTTAAAGAACTCTAGCTATTATCATTTGACTACATCTGCTTTTGTTGTCCCTGCTATAATTTTTACAGAAATTGGCAGCGTTGGAAATTGTTAAGTCACACGAAGGTTAAACCAAGTGAAAATGGGGAAATATCTGCAGTTCTTGTGTATTTATGAGCAGAAAATGCTGTGCTGGCTCCCAGAGTAGACAGATTATCATTATTTTTTGGTTGACAAAAGAAACACCTTTTTGGCAGAATAAAGCATCTATTGATCACTAGGCTCGCAGCTGCAAAGCGATAAGATTTAGCAGATGACTAAATTTGAAACATGTTATTTTTCTACAATAACTACTCAACGCATTTGTATTCATTCCTATACAAATGTAGGCTGAATGCAATCATTAGAAATCTGTCACTCTGCATTTTCTTTGTGCCAGGAGGAAATAATTAAACCGAAACGACAGATATCCTGAATAGATCCGCATAAAGTGAGAATCCGGAGGGTTTACTCCTTCTATCCTTCTGTATTACACCCTACTGCATCTTAAAACACATTACACCCCCCATTCCGTCCACCCCAAAGCTGCACACAGAGAGATGGAGTGAGAGCATGTGTACAAATGAATCAGGGCTGTTTGTTATAGTGTTTCAGTCTCGAGCCGTTTCAAGCAGCTTATTTGAGAGAGCCGTGGTTCATGTTTAGAAAGCTTGCTCTCATTATATCAGACCCCGGGGAAAGAAGGGGCCCTCTTTCTCCATACTATCAAAGCCACAGAACAGCTTTGGAGGACATGCTTCAGTATGAATAGAAGCTCTGGGGTACATAGAAAAAGTGGCATACTCAGCCCTCATCAGTCCATGCTGTGGGAAGCTGGCAGCAGTCAAGGTTTTGATCAGACCTTATAGTAAGGGCTGAGGGTGACAGGTACACTACTGTATAGTTGTAGAGCTAAATAGCTTGATTAGCATAATGCATTGGCAACATATTTAGCTTCCACCGCTTACAAAACTAGCTTTTTGTAGTTTTGCCTGACTGCAGCCTTTTTAGATCCAGCTTGACAAAAACATGATTGTGTAAACAGGTTATTTATTAGCTGCACAACTGGGATGTAATATCATTTACCTCCACTGTGTTGTCTGCATTTTCCCCTGGTTTAAATCGTTTACTGCTCTCTTTATCAACCAGAAGTGTATTTATTTTTTTCTTTTCAGTAAAAAATGTACCTAATTTCCTCAACAATTACTTCCCAGATATCTGAGCCATGTAGATCCACAAGGGGGAAATCAATGTTTCCTAAGTCAGCATCTCTGTGCCTCTCTGTGCCTTTTGATATGATCTACTTGTTTAGTTTAGCAAATAAATCCAACCAGACATTTATATACATTATACAAAAAGGAGTTTTTCTCTTTACTAAATAACTAAATTACAAGAAAAAATACACTTGAATACATTTAGTATTGCATTGAATTGCCTTTTAAACGGTTTGATTTGGGTCAAACATTTTGGGTTTTCTTCTCTTAATAGTGCATTGGAGCACTGGAGGTTTGGCCTATTACTTCTGACAGCACCGTTTTAACTGAGTCCGCTTTGTAGTCTGCCTTATATCCAGTCTTTTTCAAATATGCCTGCAAATTTTATATGAGACCAAGCATGGGGATTTGTAATGGCCATTTCAAAACACAAAAACAAAAACAATTTTGTATTTAATTTTAAGGAGGCGTCAGGACTATTGTCCATTTGATAGACATTTTTGTGTAAGTTAAAAGCTCCATACTTATGTCCAATCTAAATACTTAATTGACAACTGTATGTTTGTTTTATCAACATTTCTCCATAAAATAACACATCATTGCAAGGCAATTTACAGATGTATTCATTTTAATCACACATACATTCTAGTTCATCAATAGTTTATCTAGTTCATCAATAAACAAATCCAGTGTAGTATTACCAATAGCTTTAAAGGTTTTATTATCTAAAGAAATAACCCAGCCTTCACTTCACCTGGACCCTCAGACGGAGACAGTAGATCATAGCTTTTGTTTTGTTATTGAATTTACAGCAATCATTCAAAATGAGTGTGCATGTTGTGGCAGAGTAAAAAAGTCTCTTTAACAGGAAGAAAGCTCCAGTATGAGTGGCTATCTGCCACAAACTGAAGAATATTAAGTTGAAGGTAGCACTGTCTTAGCTGATGTCCCCTTCAGGAAGGTGTCACTGCTAACAGAATGACAGATAAGGTAGGTTTCAAGAGAAAATCACTGAGAGAAAAGATATTACGATATCAGTCTTTTTCATCTATGATGTATGTACCTTTCATTTCGGTTGTCTGAATTTATTTACAGTCTGACTTGCAAACAGTAGGAGCCAACTAGCAACTGCTGCATTAAGGGTATCTAGGTCCCTCACACCTGTGAGCAATGCATCGCAACATCCTAACAAAATCAGATTAAAACACTTGCACAAAATAAAGTTAGGATGTGGATTAGCACAAGTAACCATTTTGTGTGAAACACATAAAAAGAAAAATTTGGTCCAAATAAATGATAAAGAATTATAAGTGCTTAGAAATGAACAATTATCCAGAGTAGCTGCTTCCAGAGGCAAAAGATAATAAGTCACTCATGGAGGGTGTAGACCAAAGCAGAAGGTTACCATCTCAAAACATGTTTAATTTAAAAATGTCATAGCAATTTTGGAACTGTTTCTTTAGGAATCATTGAATAAACAATAATTTGATGTCGTCTCAAAGCACTTTACAAAAAAATCAATTCAAATCATAGATACATCACAAATAAATCAGTTTGAAAAAGTTTCCAATCTAAGGAACCCCAGCAGATTATATCGAGTCATTGACTTGCAGCATTCACTCCTCTGTATGCAGCAGACTGAAACGATGGCTTGTGTTGTCGTTGACTTTACAGAAAACCCTCATACTGAGCATGCATGTAGCGAAAGTGGAGAGAAAAAACTCCCCTTTAACAGGAAGAAACCTCTAGCAGGACCTGGCTCAGTACAAAAAGGCCGACTGCCATGACCAACTGGGGGTTTGAAGAGACAGAAGACTCAAATAGATGCAGAGGATACTGAGAATTTATAGCAGCCGTTGTAGAATGTCGCTGGCAGCATCTCAGCCCATGTTCTCATCTAAGAAGCTGTCTCAGCTAACAGAACGCCAGCCCAGTAGTTACTATATAGAGAAGAACACTAAGAGAGATCAAAAGTTAACAAGGTTAAAATAACGATAACTAAACAGATTGGACAAAGGAAGAAAGAAGCAAAGTGAGAAGTGGTCAGCTTGTTCTCCAGCAGTCTATGCCTATAGCAGTTAAACTATAGAAATAACTTAACCATTTCTTCATGTCTCCCTGTAGAGTTAGACTGTCTTCTCTACCTCTTCCTAACTATAAGCTTTATCAAACAGGAAGGTTTTAAGCCTATATTTGAAACTAGACAGCGTGTCTGCCTCACAGACAAAAGCCGGAACCTGGTTCCACAGGAGAGGAGCCTGATTGGTACATCATTATATTTTCATTGGATTATTTATAAATAATGCAATAATAGTATTTGGCACAGAAAATGTGGGGTGCAGGTTGTAGATCCCATTGATCTTCCTGTTTGCATTCTGATAATGGAACCAGAAACACTTTGCATGCTCCATTTCACACAGGAAGATCAAACTTGAAGCAGCACTCCTTGGGTGCTTTTAGATGCTACTTAAATAATTATTGGGCTTTCTGGAAATAAACACCCTGTGCAAAACTGATGACAGTCCCAAATAAATAAAAAACATTTAAATGAACAGCAATTACTTTTTTTTTACACTGAAATGTGTAAAAGTCTGTTTTGGTCTTTCCTCTCACAAACTATCTATTAGCCTTAGCCCCTGGGTCTAGCTAATCAGATTTATCTACTGCAGCTAACTTACAAACTGCTTTTTTTAACAGAAAACATCTTCAGAAATCTTTACCAATCCGTTTAAATGCTTTACATTCAATACAGCAATCTAGGAAACCATTTGGACTTTCATTATGCCTAATATTCGGGGTCTGCGCTTAAACGGATCCTGTACTTTGAAACGTTATGTTACAGACAGAAGTTGAATATTTGGCCTAAAGAACAACAGTAGAATTTCTTTAAGGTGTGAACCAGGCTCAATTAAAAATCCTATATAGACATAATTTTCTTTGATGAATCCTTTCCACCCACAGCTGACTTCCCCTTTTCTCTCTAGATATTATTAATTCATTTACATTTTTCGGCAAAGGAAATTATTAGAATTTTCAACAGTAGACCGCCTGCAGCAAATAAGACTAGGCGTGAAGCCCTTGCAGTTTAAAATATGGTAATTTTTATGTTCACCTTTCCTTATGCGCGGTCTTTAACACTACCATTGTTTTGAAGCCTTTATTCAGGTTTTGTTGGTCATCAGTTGCAGACTGTCTTCTACTACACCTCCTCCAGCCACCCTCATTGCTGAATTGGCTGTGACAAATACCAGAAAATTATTAAATTGTAGGGTTGAATAAAAAAGAAATATTTAGTTGCAACAAAGGGAGGAAATCTCCTCCCAGAGGCCTGGGACTTTGTTTTAGCATCAAAAGGGACACAAATGTTTGGTCTCTGCATGGGGTTGTTCATTCCAGCATTAAACAAAATATAAACTGTACTTGGACTACCGTCTGAATATATTCTTTCGCTACTGTTGAGCAATGAAGTTGTCTAGATTTAGACTATACTGGGAACACTTTCTCATACCAGGTTGGACTTTTGTCTGCTTTCTCTGTGGTAAAAAGTTACCAGAAACATTTCTTTGAGATTTTAAACCATACCGAGGAGATTCCAAAAGAGATCTGACTGATTGGATTAGGATCTAGTTACAATGGAGGTTTCTAGTATTAAGCAGTTGGAGACAGTTGGAACTTTGAGACATGGTTATATAGTCCAACTGGAAGTAGATGGCCGTGGTAGGATCATTATTATGACATTTAAACACACCTTCCTTTGGTACTAAGAAGCTAAAAAAAAAAAAGAAAAACATTATGCTCACACCACGATTTGCAGGCTGGACCGTTGATTCAAGGCAACATACATCTAAGCTTTGATGTTGTTTAAAATAAATTCTGGCCCTACCATCTGAACGATGCAACAGGAATCCTCCATTTTGGATCAAATTGAGACTCATTGAACTAGGTGACATTTTTACATATGTTATTGTTTGATTTTGCAGAGGTTGTTTAAATTCAGCCCTCGGTTTCATGTTGCTATGTTACAAAAGTTGTTGATGGTCTAAGTTATGTGCTGGCTCGGCCTTTGTGATTGCTTGCTAGGGGCTGGCACCCTGGCTGAGGCGGGCCTCTGCTGGGGGTTGGTCTGTCTCCCAGGTTTCCATGTCCATGGCCGGATCTGCTTCAGTGTAAGTGGTTGCTTGTGGGCTCAGCGCTGCAGCCGTATGGTGCTTCTGCATTATAGCTGCTGAAGAAATCTCATTGGTTTTCCTCTATAGCTCTGTGGGTGGGTGGGGGGCAGGGGGGTGCGGTTATCCTGTCAGTGTGTCTCCCAGGTTTCTATGCTCAGGGCGGCTTTTTAATTTGACTGTGCTCCATTCTAGTCTATATGTGCCTTTGTTCTTGGAGGACGAATCTGGTTCCCCACATCCATTATAAACTATTCTTATAGAGAAACCTTAAATACATAAGACACACAGACAGATGCTGGTGTTCTGATTAAAGTACCCTTAGATGATCTCTATCTTGGGCTGCAGTTGCCACTATATACAGTATAGCCTGTATTAACTAGTACAGCATATTTTTCAAGGATGTAGTATTTATTGTTATTTGCATTTATTTGTAACTATGGTTTATGGTTTTTTTTCTGTCTTTTTGCCAGTGCAGAAGCAGATTTTCTAGGGTATTGTTTTGTATTTTCTACATTATTATATCTCCCCTCTATACCTTCCCCCTCTTCCTTTGTTTTACCTCGTTCCCTAGCTTTTTCTTTCAGTTCATTCCCTGTGTCCATTGCATTTGACATTCAGGCCATGCAATTTATAATAAAGTTTTACACTAATATATCAACAACATTGAAATGTAAGCCTTAATTCCTCACTTGTAAAAATAAAATCTGTTAGGCTTGACATTGGCAACACTGCTGGACAGGACATAAAAAAAGTTAATTAAATGTCAAATCTTTGTCTACATTCAATCTTCAGATGAAAGGTATAAGTAGGTATAAATAAGTAAGGGGTTATGAATCTAATTATTCGTACAACTGAGAAATCTAGGTTTTTAATCACTTTTTATTTTTACCAAAATGTTTCTTCTGACTTCTTGTGATTCCCAACTTGAATGCAACTTGAATGAATGATTAGGCTGATGGCATGAAGGTTTTCTAGTTTTGGAGTTCAACAGCTCGGCTTGGCTGGCGATGTGTTGGCACTCACTCCACTCTGACCTCACTGAGTCTTGAGTATGGAACACCAAGGGGTCATAAATTTGCTACATTTAATGTGTAAAGGAATCACACCGCTAACTGATCACATAGAGATAATTTATATCCATTTAGAATATTCCTTGATTAAAAAATAACCAGTCATCCATCAAACCATTTATTAGCTATACCTATCCTTGCAGAGTACAACCAGCACAGATCTCCAGTCCACTGCAGGTCAACAGAGGGACATGTGTTTTTAGATTTTGGGAAGAGTACCTGGAATATTGTGATATTTATTAAGTTATGCAAGGGCTAAAAATAATCTAATAGTTTAAAATGTTTACATATGGAAGCAGTGAAAATGGCTTGAATGCATGCGGACCACAATACCTTCCCTGTCAACTCCCCATTTTGCTACGCTGCGCATTTTTTCTCTTATTTGTTCTAGCTTTAAAACATAAGGTGTCCTTTTTCAGCACTTCTTCTAGAATGAGGATCAGAAAAACTAAAATAATGTTAAAGAAGTTGAAGAAGAAGTTTAAATGGGATGCAGGACACGGTTTGCATTTGACAGGAAACTGAGGGGTGACAGTCAACTGGCTCCTCAATTCTACATTGAAAATCCCTGCAGCATTGAAGAGATGCGTAGCCCCATGTCCTAGTTTTTGACATGCTGTAACGTACAACCTTCCAGAGACAAAATACACAATCTGTATATACAACTTTTATTTATTTGCATCAGAGAGAACCATACACATTCATTGGTCTTCCACCACTGTAGCACATAAAACACAAGACAACTACATCAGTTTACCCATCCATTACCACCAGCAGCCAAGCTTTGGGCCATTTACCCGACATTAGAAAGATAATTCTTTAACATAATGCATCCTCCCGAAAATTACCTCCATTAAAAGTTGCAAATAAACCCAGAAAAACCTATTCACAAGCCAACATCAGAGCAACTGTGCAGTTAGGTCCTAAAAATACTAATACTGTTTGTTTACATGATGAGTGAGTGCTCCTTCATTTGTAGTGCACAGGATTTTAACAAAGTCCAGCAGGTAAACAGCAAATTGATCATTTAGTTGTAGAAAAAAGCAAGGTACCACAGTTATTAGCAGTACATATGTATCAGGTGTAACAGATCCAGTCTGTCCATGTTGTGAGTGTTGCAGTGTGAATCGCTATAGATGAATGACAGAAGAAGTTGCCAAATTTAAGGTATAAAGTTTTGCTTTAAACATTTCCATGTTAGTTGTGTTTTTATTTCTAATATAAAGTCAAAAAATATGCTGTCTAGACACCTTGCTTTTCTGGCTTAAGGGAAATAAATGAGGCTCCATATTGATACTGAAGAATGCCAAAATAATTTACACCCCATTTTTCTTAAAAATAACAAAAATAAAAACTATTTTATGTCATTTTTTTAAATACCGGAATGGGATCCATAGCTTTACTCATGTATTTCAAGGGTGTTGATGTTGGGTGTGCTGATCTTTTAGCCTTCTTCTGTTCATTTGATGTAAAAAGTAAAGCATAGTAGCTCTGGGGTAAAATTGTATTGTTTTGCATAGGTCTGCATATTGTACTGCAACTTTACTGTAACTGCAAAAACACATTAGGCAATATACCTATCATTAAGAACTGGCTGGACTGCCAGTTCCTTAGATTGGAAACTTTTTCAAATTGATTTGTTAGATTGTATCCTTGATTTTAATTGATTTTTTGTAAAGTGCCTGGAGACGACACCTGTTGTAAATTGGCGCTATATAAATAAACTGATTCTTGATTCTTGATTCATTAACTGCTTGCTAATTGTTCAAATACCATGCATTCAAGCTCCTTATGCCTGTAAAATATGTGGTGGCACTTGTTAATTGTGGCATAAAGTCAGAAAAAAAGGTGGCATTATTTTTAAGTCATTAAGAAAATACAGCTAGGTTGCTTCACTGTGAAAACAGCAGAGGTAACTTTTTAATGAAATCTTGTTTAGAATCAGCTGAATAGACCTCTCACTTACTGAGTTTTGGTTAGTTTATGGATCGCATGTCATGTTCATCAGTATTATCGTATGTTGTATGTTTTTACAATTGTACGGCAGCCCAAGTTTTCTGGCGGGTATCATATTTCAATGCTAGCAAAACAACAATTTTCAAAAGGCAGCAGTTCATTTTAAACCACATTAATGTAAGAATCTAATTCTCCATACTCATTCCTATTACAAAAACTAGGTTTCTGACCTTAATCATGAATTGGTTTGGAAAGCTGTACAGTAATTTTCACCTCCATGATGAAGGTCCAGAGAGTCGGCCATGGCATGAAATTATTCCCATACAATGTAGAATATAAAGTATTGCTTATTTATATGTGCCCTCTGTGCAAGTATACAAATAATAAACATAGTGTAGCATCTTTTTATTATATAAGATATCTTTACAGCCAACATAGGCCACAATTGTGGCATCGTATACATTTTTCAAAATTTACATATGTTCATATATACATGCACTTCTAGTGCAAGGATTTTTTTTTTGTTTATTATAGAGCAGGTCATCAAGGTAGTTTTTTTATTTGGACATCTCAGTAACCGAATGTCTTAAATGGTCCTGGGTTCAGGTTATTTTGCCCCTTCGCCATCTGGTACATTCCTTCTTTCTACTATAAAATGGAAACATTTACTTTTTCAGTCGATCTGTGTATCAATTTATACCAACCTGAAAAAAAAACACCAGACCTGCTTTAACAACTCTGGATTTAAAGTAGTTTTTTTTCTTATTGTTCAACATTAAATCAGAAGATTTTTTTTAAATTTTCTAAATAAATAACTTTTTGGGGACTTTTTTTCCTCTGATCTAAAACTTTACATATTTATCCTTCAGAGCATTTACAGGCTGTAAACTCTAGTGTTGTTTTTTGCTTTTATAAATATGGTTTAATTTGCAGCAAGTGTCTCTTCAGCCCATTTAAGTACAGGACACATTTTACTTGGGATAATGAGGCTCTGTTACCTGCCTCCGCCTGCAACTTCACAAAGTCTCTGCTTTTGTTCTGAGGCTGATTCGCACTTTTCGCACAAACCCTCTTCTGTTACACAGAACCCATCTCCATCGTTCCTTAATAGAACAATGGCAGGGCAATTCTCTTCCAGGTGTCTTGGCTGATTGCTTTTCTTTTGACCCTAGAAGGGTCCTAAGGGGACTGGTGCCTATCTCCACTGGTCATTGGGCGAGAGGCGGTTTTCACTCTAGACAGGCCAGCAGACTACTGGTTTTACAAACTGTGCTTCTGTGCAGCCTTTAAAATATTTTGTTAAGTTTATCTAAATATCTGGTTTCATCTACAGAATTAATATTAGTAGTAGTACTAGTAGCACTACTACTAGTAGTTAATTACTACTAGTAGGAAGTCAGAAATTAACACCATTCAAGAAATTTTGAAGGGGAAAATTGACCAGAAGCGGGACCATTCATTCAGGTAAAAATTAGGAAACAAAACATCTAACAGGTTTAACATCAAGCTGCAACATAAATAAATAACACCTTCCACTATGCACAAAGCAATACATTTCTGTTTCAGTAAGTGCACTAAAAATGTGAGGAACGGTTATTTGTGTTGTCAAGCATAGAAGATGAGTTCAGGAATCTGCCCTCCCTGCACCCCGGTACCGTTGGTGCTGTCTGAGGAGCACTGGAACTGGAATGTCACTTTATCACACTGTACCTCTGTCATCCCTTCCTGTCCAAAGTAGCTCAGCTCATTTCCGTCGAGAACAACACTGGCAGTGTAGAAGGTATCAGGCTCAATTTGGACTGGATACTCAAACCATACTGGAAAGGTGTTGCTGGATCCATCAGAGAAGTATTTGCTGAGGTTTTGCCCCAGCAGCACGCCTTGACGCTTCAGCTCTATTTTGGCACTGTACTCTGCCGAGCCACAGCTTGATCCGTACAAACCAAACCCGGCGATAAAAACTCTTTTATCCACAGCGAACTGTATACTGTCACAGCGGCCTCTGTAGCGCCACTGATTGCTTCTGTAGGCGCAAGACTGGAACCTGTGGCAGCGTTGCGGTGTCAAGCCCTTCCTCGGCTGACTGGCAAACATCAGCTCGGGCTTCTTGGCTGCTGTGTACCACAGGAAGATGTCATTGGTCTCATTAAGCGTCAAAACGCCAGACTGGGCTGCTCCGTTAGCAAAGTCATCCAGAGCAATTGTAGGGATGCGTATGAGGTACATGGCCTTACCAAGAACCTTACGCTTGTTGTCAGTGGAAGTTGTGAGCTCCTGTCTCTGGCACTCGGCTTCGGCCCAGTTTAGTGCAGCCTCAAATACCACTATCTCTTTAGCATTGAGCGTCTCTCGGTGTAGAATACTCTCCAGGGTCTGGGAGTCAATGTCACAGAAGCCCTCTGAACATAATGCCAGCTCAGCCTGGGCATCAATCACTTCCCAGCAGCGCTGTGTTAACTCGGGCTCCTCAAACAGGCAGCTCTGGGAGAGCAGCACGCAGGCATTCTTTGCACTCAGGCTCGTCTCGAGGAAGTTGACACAGGCTCTTGCCAGATGAGGGACAATGTACTTTTTGGCAGAATAGAGAGTGGCCAGCACGGTGTCTGCAGTCAAGTCAATTTCATCACAGTAAATATACCTGTTGGAGTAGAAATGCAATATTTTAGCAATAAAATATGATTAACTTGGCAAAACTGGTGAACAAGTATTGTATGCAAGGAACATATTGAAAGATCTAACCTAATTTTAAATAGGTTCCTGTATAGTGCTTTTATCAAGTCCAGAAGAACTCAAAGCGCTTCACACTACATTCTATTAAAGTATTTTAAAGTGGACATTGAGAACATTTACTTCAAACAAGGTCAATACTAAATGATATAAATAATAATAAATGATTATTACTGAATATTGGATATTTTTCTTTAAATAAAAATCCCCATAATGCAATTTCTGTTAAAGTGTATTATGGCTAAAATTACACACAGATATATAACATAAGATGCACATACTTAAAACAAATCCATACTGTACAGTTTCAGTAAGGTTTAATTAATTTAAACCTTAAACATTTAGATATGTTATTGTCTGACTGTGAAAAAGAAAGACTGTAAAATACTTTAGCCACCTTTTATTTTTTTGGTGTTTAAAGAAGTCTCAAAAGAATCTAAAATCAAATAAAGCTACTGCCAAAAGGCTTGCCTGTCCAAAATAGGTCAAGCTGAGGGCAGACTGCAAGATGCTGTAAAATTCTTCTAAAACTCAGCTCTTTGTGCTGCTGATGTGAAAGTGTCTGTCTGTAAAACAAGAGGAAGTCTGCACAAGTTCGACTTTTATGAGGGGTGAGCAAAGAGGAAACCTTGGTGCTCTGAGACTAATATGAAAGCCAGACAGAGCATAGACACATTTTTGTGTTTATCTGTAATTACATCACTTTTTTCTACAAAAGAAATTTAGAATGTACATATTTTTTTACATATCTGTATTAAGTATAATACGTATGCAGCACAAGCCTTACTTAAAATATAATCCTTGACTACTGCAGAGACAGATATAATCAGTCATCAAAGCATTGAGCGATTTTGTCCAAAATGTAAAAAAGTTGAACATCAGTAAATTATCAGTGATGTGTAGGTAAAATGCAGTGACTGTCTCAACCTCCTTACTTTAGCATTGCCAGAAATGCTGCTGGTTCCACATCTGGTATGTGAATTTCATCCTTGTTCTCTGCAAGTTCACCATAAAACATGGCATGAAACACTGAGCTGCCCACAGCTAATACGTACTGTGGAAAGAAGAAGAGAAAACACCTTGACATTGGAGAATGAGGAAACATGAAATCATAACATTTTGTTTTACTGGCACGTTTTTGTATGAATATTTATGCAAGTGTAGGATTTTGGAAAACAATTCTTGCCCCTTTCTCTTTCTCTAGGGTTTTTATTCTTGTTAGCCATCTAGTCTTCTTGTTAGCCGTATAGATTTTATTTCAAGGCATAGCTTTGTATCTGATCACACCATCAACAAGCTTGTGGTGAAACCATAAATGGATGGATTTATAGATACAAAGATAGATAGATGGATAAATGGATGGGGACCTTTAAGCAGAGAAATGATATGAATCAGATGCTTAGAGGTTGTTTGCAATTAGATGAACGGTCTGGTGCCTGCGATGGCAGATAAAAGCTTTCGCCATAATTACGAGAGAAAGGGTCATCATTATTTTGTACAGATCATTTTGTAAAAACACCAACAAAAGCAGATTTTTTTTTATTCACCCCGACCAACCATCAACCACTTGTCAATAGTTTATGCTGAAAAAAACAAAAATTTTTGTTTAAACTAATTTATTTAAAATTTTGGCCTAATTTTATGTATATACAAAAACAATTGTCCCATCCAAACATTGGAATTCAGGTTAAATTGTGTAAATATCTGGGGGGTTTTAGCCAGCTTTCGTTTTCCCTGCAGACAGGGAGACTGATTTTTAGATACTTAACAGGTTGCACTAAAGGTTCAGTTTACTGGAATTAGTGAATTATCAGAATTGATGATGAAATTAGACGCAACACAATCAACATTTTTAATTATAGGCACCCTTCCATTATAGACGGCATGGCCTCAAGTTCTGTTTATAAACTCAGGTTTCAGATCTTTGTGTGGAAGTGTTTGTGCAAGTATGTGTAGGTGCATATGTGGGTGGCATAAATTTCCTGAAATAAATTTCTCCAAATTGCAGGCGGTCAGGAGGAAATGCATGAACAGATGTCACCATTGTTGTAAGTGGTTTTACGTGCTGGAATACAATGTCCTAACACATATTTGTTTCTTTTTACATGAACGTATAATGTACTCAAATGTGTTGATTAAAGAGCAACATAATACAAAATAAATAAATTTAGACTCAAGTCATACTCTAATATAATTCAAAGATGTAAGCAAATTCACGGTTTAAATTTTTTTTTGCTTCGGCTGGTAAGGAACTAACCTCCAAGATAATGCTTGTTTAATTTCCTGCCAACTTGAGTCAATAAAGATTGCTGAGCTGTATATAATTTAAATCCTTTTGGTAATATTTAGCAGCATAAAGGGCCATGTAATCATCTTCCCATAACTGTTCTCTCTAAATGCAGGAAGAGCACTGCAGCTTCAAATCATATATAACTCATTTGGTCCAATATAATGGACCAAGACGAAGAAAATAGAGCTATTTGAAGCTGATGTGGCTGGGTGAACGAATTTAAGGAGGTAAAGTAACTCGGCAGATAAATCTTAAGTAAATGTGTTTAAGGAAAGTAAACATGAAAGTAGATTCACAGGAGACATAATGTCCAAACAAAAGCAGGTCTCAATTATTTATCTGAACACCCTGAAAATGCAGGAAGTTCAGTGGCTAGCGAAAGCAAGGTGAAGAATAAGCAAGGTAAAGTCACAAGTTAAAAAAAGCTCTCTCTGTTCATCTTTCATTTAATCATAACTGAACTAGAAAATACTGAATTTTCTTCAATTAACAACACTCCTTATGTTTTAATGGTGTAAGTTTTTCAGACTTTCTCTGATTTTTGCATTATAATCTATCAAAAGTCTAGTGAGATTTTGCTGCTTCTATGGCAGACACCTGTACTTACATTCTTAGGGGGGGTTCACACCAATCCAGTTTAGTCTGCTTTAATTGAACTATGTTTGTGTGGGAAGGTGGAAAAAGTAGTAACCGCCTACAAAAATACTACGTCTTGGCTAGGTTAAAGTAAATTGTGGTACCTTTCAAATGTATATGTGAGTGCTGGACACTGCATCATAAGCATTCTGGGTAAATAAAAACAAAACAAACGTGTGTGACACAACTCATTTTTGGTTTTTGTTTACATCTCGTGAATACAGCAGTTGCGCTTGGTGTCTTGTGGAGAGGGGTTTCTTGGTGCTGAGCCACCACAGGTCAGGGAGTAAACAGCTTGCTCAAAATGTTTGATTTGTTTGACACAATGCATTTTGAAAGCGACAACTATGTAGCAACCTTGATACTTTGGTCTCCAATCAAGGGACATTGAGTCAGGGACTATGTTTTAGAAGAACAAAAGGCTCGTAATTCAAAGCTTGCTTCCTTTGTTTTCTGTCAGAAAAGTTTTTGATGATCAAATAATATTTTAACAAGTTTAACATTTTTAAATATGAGAAGTCGTAGCAGGTATCTGCAGAATAAACTACAGTATAAAAGTTCAGCGATGGATGTCGTGTTGAGAATGCTGAAGCAATTTAAATGTGAATTTATTAAAGCTTTCACACAAAAAAGTATAAGAAAGTGCCACACCTTTCCTGGTGGTTTGCCCTCTTTTCACATGGATGAAAGTTCCAAATAAAACCTTTCATCGGAATCCATGTGAAAACATATCAAAAATTATCCAAGAAGTATGAGATGATTTTTAAAACCTGTTTTGAAGGTTGTGCCTTGCTTAAGCACAAATTATGTATTAGTTTGTTTGTTGTACTGCATCATACAGTGTAACACATACCTGGCTACAGGAAGTGGTTTGGCTTAAGCTTGGCCCCACCACATGATATGGGGGTCATGTCATGGTTGCACCACATTCAGACCATAAACAATCCACTCTAAAGTTAATTTGGAGCTTTCAAGAGGTGGTCTATGAATGATTGCAATGGTCCACACCTTAGTGGGATTGCAGTCTACTAAATTGAACCACACTTAGGTGGGAAACGAACCAGAGTTCACTTTGAATGGACTCGGAAACTTCAAAACCTATAATACCTAAAAAAGATTTTCTACATTGTGATCTTTATCTAATTTGTCTTGATTCGTGGATTAAAACCTAGTTAAACCCAAAGCAGTTCTGGCTGAGACAAGCGCAATTTTTTTTTAAAATCTGCGTGAGATGTCTGATGAGTAAGAGGAGACCCCTTCCTCCTTTTGCTCGCTCTTTTCAGCCTCATTTGCATAAATAATTGAAGACTGTCTTGAAAAAGACACATGGTGCAGAAGTGAGAACATTCACATCCATAGACGCACAGAATGGGGAAAGTATATTTATGCGCGAGGTTATACAAAAGCTCGCCTGTCTGATTTCCTTCTTTGTTGCTTTTTTCCGCCTTTTTGCTGTTTATTTTGAATATCTCTCACCCTGTGGCCTGGCAGTCGCTGGGTCCTTCCAGGCTGACCCACCACAAAATGAACATCCGCCATCAGCTCATTGTTGAACATCACAGAATTTCTGCAGGGAAAGAGAAATAGAATAACAAAATCAGTGGATCTTCATAAAGACAGGGGAACAAGACAATGAACTTGATGGAAAGTCCCCACTGTGAAAGAATGGGACCAACAATAAAGCTTTGCTCATATATTATTGAGTAGCCTACATGTCACAGGAGTGGGTAAACAGCCCCATGGTGTTGTGGAGAGACAACAAAGCCAGGTCAGAACAGCTGGATTCTTTTACAGATAGGCCAAAATAAATATTTAGCTTTTAGCACAGATCAGCCTCTGCCTCATGTGCATATTAAGCACACTTGCTACCTGTCTGTTCTCCGTTGTATCAGAGCGGAAAGCAGAAGTGGGAGAGGCTGTGAAAAGTGGTTTCCCCAACAAAATGAAGACGGTGCTGAAAGAACACCGGCAGAAAAAGCTCCGGTCGGTTATCGCTGTAAAGGTACGCCAACACATCTGGTCTCAAAACCGTAAAAACAGAAATCCAATTTATGGTTGAGAGCCATTTAAAAAAAAGACATACTGGCTCTCCAACAGATTACGCTGCACTACCAGTCAGATGGCTGCAACTTTTCTAAAGCTCACAAACAAAACATGGTACTGTTTGGAACAATTTCTTGTTTGAAAAACATGAACAGTATGTATACTAAAGGATCGCCATCTATTCCTCTTATTGAGGTGAGGTTTTAGTTACCCAATTAGACCAAGCTCAATTTCCTAATTTAACCATATCAGCCTGTTACAATCCCAATGTTACTCAGTACAGAGCAGAATGGGCAAGCAGTTACAGAAAGAATATGGAGGTGTTGTGTAGTTTAGTTCCAATTAATTCAAAATATTTCCTTAAATCCATATAAAAACAAATATGTAATAAATAACCAAATCTTTACTGGATTTGATTACATAATCTGGAGATGATGACGCAAAGAAGGATTTTACAAAAAAAAAACAAGAAAATCATAGACAACCTGAACATCCCCTTCATGACACTGTAATTGCAAAACAGAGTCTTTCCAGTAAGAGGCTTCTTTAGCTTTGTTGTAAAACAGACCGCTACAGAAGATCTTTGCAGCCCACAGCCATTACCCTTCATAACAACTCCTTAGTTAAATGAGTTACTCCTACACTATGCAATTTCCCTTTAGGATACATAAAGTATTTTTGATTTGATTCAATTGATTAGTAAGATTTAAACACAATTGGAAATTTTCTGATTTTAATAAAAGCAACTAAATTATATTTTTTGTTGAGGTTTATGTACAAACGACCCTAATAACCATGTGTTTTTTTCTCAAGACCACTCAAACCCATACCTAACCACAAAAATAAAAGTCACTAGCTTGAATAAATTCTTTAAAATTCTCAACATAAAAAGCACTTGGACTACGTATGAAAAGCTGCCTTGTTTGGGATATTGTACCTTTCTCTTATAGTTGAATAGAGTCCCTGCCAGTTGCAGTTCTGTATGGTGTTGTTGTTGTTGAGGTTCTGCTGCTGGTACTCCTGCACCGTGGTGGTGGTGGTGGTGGTGGTGGTGGATCCCGGCTTTTTGGTGGGAAAGATTTCCGCAGACATCTTCTTCTTCTTCTTGCTTCTAAGGGTAATTATCTCATAACAGACTGGGGGCAGCTTGGAGCTGCTGCTGGCATTCCCTTTCTTGGAGCTTTTGCTGGACTTGCTTTTCACTGAGTCAGGAAGCATCAAGAGGAAAGTCAGACATTTCATGTTCCTTCCCTTGGCATCGACCATGAGTCTGTTCAGCTGCTGAGCAGTGGCAAAGCATGCAGAGAAGACATCCAGCAGGCACAGCCAGGTGTAATGAAGGGCAGCGGAGATTTGGGCTTCACTGAGCAGTGCTATGTGAGGTCTCCTCCACCAGTGTTTGGAACTACTGGGATATATCTCTTCTGTTTTGGTCACTCCCGTAAAAAAGGGTCTTCAAAACGATGATCTGAAGGCTTTTCTCTAATGTGAAGTTTGATCTTGTGATGGAGAGGCTCTAAGGGTTCCCATCTTAGCTTGTCCAAAGTGATAGTATCTCCTCTTCAGATCCACCTCTTCTCTCCGTCTCTCCCTCTCTTTCCCTTTCTCACTCGCTGGCTCACTGAGGGCTGTCCTGACAGCTCCAGATTTAGTATCGCTGCAGTTGTCCTCAGGCAGCATCTTTTACTCAGGTCCTGTCATTCTGCCCTCTTTCTCCCTCTGTGCTTTTCATCCCTTTTTATGCTTTTCTTCATCTGTGACTCTTAATCTCTGCGGGCAGGATGGTTTTTTTTTTCCTCTTCTTCCTCAGAGCAGACTCATCTGCGGGATGCGGGAGCTGTGGATGCTGTGCTGCTCCGCTCAGCAACTCATTCTGCTGACTACAGAGGTTGAATGGGAGAGCGCAAAAGAGATCGAGAGCCCCCGGATCCCCGCCCCCCTCTCAGCACAGTTTAGAGCTCTCTCAGGAGCTCAGCCAATGGCTGCAGACAGCATTCATGATTGGTTAATTCAGCCTATGGTGCTGCACATGCTTAAATATGCAATTATCCAAGTCTCAATTAAAGTGGCAGTCATGCCTCATAAGAAAGACAGATAAATCCACAGCTTTTGCCTCATGTGTTTTATTTACCTAAAATAAAGCATTACATTTCAGCTCTGATGAATAGAAAGTTTAGTTTCAAATTGTCATTCAGGTCCATCTAGACAAATGTGATATTGATCATATAACATTAATACAAATTGTATTAATTGCAAATAATTGAAATGAGAGTTTTTAGCACATTTTTCACTTCTAAAATCTTTTGAAAAAGCCTTTCTTTGTGAAAGCAAAAAAAGGTCTTCTGATGTGTTTTTTTACATTTTATCTTAAATGGTTTATTTGTTTATTTACATCTCCACCACACTATTGATTTTTTTAAAGCTAAACAGGTATACAAGACTCCAAATCCTAGAGCGGAGGTCTTCAACAGGGGGTCCGCGACCCATAAGGTCGTAGTAGATACTGCATAGGGGTCGTGAATGTGTTGGTTGATTAGACTTTTTTTTTATACCCCCCCCATGCAATTTTTTCTTGTCTTTAAATACACATTAACATGAATTCAAAATTACATTACCTATATATATATATATATATATATATATATATATATATATATATATATATATATATATATATATAATGAGGTGTTGTGACTTTTGTATTTATTTGGGCCAATAATTATCCTCTTTACCTGTAAAAAGTACTTTAACAATGTAACATAAAAGTAATATAATTTACAGAACAATTAAGGCTAAACTAGGATGTTAAAAGCCAGATTTGTTTACCCATTTCAACAATTCTTTTTACGGATTTTTAAGACTTTATAGCTTAATTAGCTTCTCAAGTATACTTACATGTTTTCTCTGATGTATGAAATTTAGTTGTGAAGATTCTATTCTTCATAAACTGATTGACTTACACCAATCTTTTCGCCGAGCACTGGATTTCTTTCAACAAAAAAAAAAAAAGCTGTCTATCGTAATCGTTGCCGTTTAATAACTTTTTGCCACTTATAACAGAACCTTTTGTAGAAAAAGCCTAGATTTCCTTCACGTTATGTTGCCATCAGTGGATGCTATTAAGAGGATTTAATTTCTGTATTTGTTAATTTTTCTCTGAATCTATGCCATTCACTGAATTATTGATTTTCTTTGAATAATAGTATTCTATTCTATCTATCTATCTATCTATCTATCTATCTATCTATCTATCTATCTATCTATCTATCTATCTATCTATCTATCTATCTATCTATATATATGTGACTGACAAAATTTATTTTATATATATATATATTTATCATTTAAAATAATTTTTTGTGAGTCACAAAAACAAAAAGATTAGAAAAAAATGTTCTTATAGTGCTTTTTATAAATATCAACTATATAAACACGTGCGGTACACAGTATAACATAGCGATGTTGTGCTAGTGTTGCCATAGATATTGTTTAAATAACCTTGGTAAAAAACCCATCTAAGAATACATTTTGATAGAAAGTTTGTAGATATAGAATAACAATAATTTCAAAACAGTAAAATAGAGCTGCTTAGAAGAGCAGGAGCTGAACCAATTTCCATTTTCCCTTTTATTTTGCTAATTAAATGACCACCAGCAGAAAATAATGCTTTGTGTATACAGCATAAAATCTTAAGCATATGATAGTCATGGATTTATAAAACATTTTAAAGGAAAAGTAATGTATTTTTTCTTTACACATCAACACACTGGACCTGTTACATCTTTTATACACATACATTGCAACATTCCTCAAGGGGTGTGTCATAAATGGCAGAAAAACAACTTCATGTTTGTTAAAACATATTTAATTCATTTGTCACAAGAATAGAAACCATGTTACAATCATTTTAGGTTGATTTTACAGTGAAAATTTGTGCTAACAATTTGATATTTTAGCCGATTCATTTTGTCACGCTGTGTTAGTTAGGGATAGGAATTCTTCCAAAATTGCATAATTGAAAAGTTATTTCTACCACAAAATATGTGTATCGAGAAAATACGTAACACAGTAAGGTGGTAATAACTTCAGCACCAGTGTGTTTTTAGTCCAAGACTAATTATGACTGCCAATGACACTAATTATGTTAAAATAAAAAAATACTGATAAGATAAATCAGATGCAAGTCTACTGTTATTATTATTTAAATTATTTATCCCAATATATACGTTATAAATCAACACATGTTTCGCACATTTAATAGAAAATCTTGTCACCTGTTATGACAACTGTAAAAATATTATATACTTTTTTTTTTTATAGCATTCAACGTAGTAAAATAGACAAAAGAGCTGGAGAGGTTAAATGTATTTACAGGAGAGACTGTTTTTTTTTTTAAACCAGTCTCAATATTGATTTTTCTGTAAACTCTAATTAACCGTCTTAGTGTTTTGCTGCACTAAGGAGTATTAGCCTGCTAAGCCCCCTGATACAGTGTACATTGTCGAACAGAGAAATTTGCTATGGCAACATGGAGCCAACATTACGGGGTACCATACTCTGAAATTGCAGGCCTCTAGAGATGTTACCCTGGTAACCAAATCCACAAGTAACACCGAAAAAAAGAAAAAAGAAAAACGTATTATGCAGACATAAAAACAATGATGATGGGGAAAAGTGAAAAAGGTTTTTTTGTACTAGTATTATTATTATTATTATTATTGTTTGGTTATTCAAGACCAATCCATTATTCTTTTTGAGTATTAGCTGCAGGAAATAAAAGGATTTTTGAACACTTCAGTCCAGCAGCTATCTTCAGTATTTGATTTTTTTTTTGTCGCTGAGTATCAGCCTTCAGTCGCAAGATTGTATTTTGCTTTCATTCTTCAGCAGAAATAGGAAATCTGTAATTCACAGATTCAGATGCAGGAGGAAGTAATGATGGCGTTGTTAGAGCGTCAACATTGATGTGGTCTCACACGTTGTCATCACCTTGGTGCACATATTCACAAAGAAGTGAAACATTAGCATAACGGTAGTAACACTGCAATTAACACTGAGTTTAACGAAGGCCAACATGTGCTGTACTCATCAGATTCACCACACAATCTTTTACGTTCAGAGGAAAAATTTGTGTATATACACTTATATATATATGTATTATAACTATATTTAATAATTTCATATATTGATGCAAGTAAAGGTCCCTTAAATTTCTTGGCTCTGTACAGTTTTCTTCCTGCTGTGGGGTAGAAACATCAAAAGGCTAAGTTAAAAAGCGGCAGAAGTCAAGCTGTGCCTTTGTTGATTGCTTCTCGAGGATATCGCTCGATGAAACACCTTTATCTTCAAAGTTGTTTTATCGGGACACCTCTGTCCTATAAGAACTAACTCCAGATGGTCTGCTGCGCAAACAAACCAGAACAGCAGATTGTTGAAATATGTTCTGGGTAAAACAAAATATAATACTGTGAATTATTTGTAGAATCTAAACAGATTTTTTTTTTGTAATACTCTGAATGCTAAGTCATTAGTTATGTTGTGGAGGTGGCTGCCTGCCACAGTGTGAGCACAGAGATGCCGCCCTGTGCGGCGACAGAACTCTTCTGTAGAGAGAAACATGCTGAGAGGCTTGGCCGAGCATAGCGGAGGAGAGGGGAGGCTGCGAAATGAACTGTGATGCAGGGTTGGCACATGAAGCCAGGGACAGCAGCTCGTAGTCCACTGTTCGCACTCCACACCCCTCCCCTGCGTTCTGCCTCCACCCCATCTCTGCTTCCACCATTAAAGCAGTACAAGGGCACCTGACAGGTGCAAGGGGCGGAAGTGATGGCGTACGCCCAGATACAGGGCTTAGAAGACCTGGAAGAGCTGATTTATTTATTTTTATTTGTTTCAGTGGGATCTTCGAGAGAGCTGGCAATCAGACACAAAAACAGTGTGAGCGTTTGTGCGCACCTATAATTCCCTTGCAGAAGTGTGCTAAAATTAGTAGTTAATCCAACAGTTTTTTTGTTTTTGTTTTTAATTACTATTTGTTCTCATTAGCCATTAGGTAAAAAACTCAGTATTGTTGAAAGATAGTGTATGGTCGGCTTCACACACACTTTAGGATGTATCAGTTTGTGTTTTGTTCCACCCTGAAATAATCTCAGTTGAGTTAAAAGTGCAAACCCCTACTCACAAACAACAGAAGCTACATGCAAACTGGTTAAGTTTAGAGAACATAACTGGTTCAGTAAAAAAAAGAAAAAAAGAAAGACGTAAACGTTTTGAATAATCCCTAAGGAGACAGATATGTTTGCGTGCAACAGCCTGAACCGTGCTTTGGCGCACACTGCATTCACCAAGCTCTTAAACCCCGTAAACCCTCTCGGATTTGACTTTAGTGGCCTGCTAATTATAATTTAAAGTCAGCAGCTAAAGAAAGACTGAGTTTTAAGTTTACCATTTGAAAAACAGCACTGTTAACTTTAAATGCTTCAGAAATGTAACTGCACATGCAAGATCATCAACTTCATCTATGCTTCTACGTCACGTCATAATGAAATCAATTAAAATTGATTTTTAAAGAGGGAAACTTGACAATCTTAAGCAATAACGGTCCAGCTGCTCTTCGCAATTTATTTTATTGAAACTTCCCAGAATGAAAATGAGAAAGTGTTAATTCTGTCAAAGATGTTACTGGGGATTATGTGGGGCTTTCTTGGGGGAAACTCTGCTGGCCATGCGAGAGAAAACATGCAAAGTCCAACATTTTAGCCTGTGCGTTTTTTTACAGTTATTGTATGTAGGGGATTGATTTGGGTTTTGATGTGGCCAGATGGAGTCAGGACCTTGTCTTTCTCTCCTAACATGTGACTATTCAACACTTGTTTAGACATGTCTGCTGTGAAAGTAACAAGATATGACAATATTTTGACACTTTGTCTTAGTGAAATACTATGAATCATCTTTTCTGTCTGCCTTTCATTTTGCTTTTGTTGCCTTTTTTTTCATCCATGATAGAAATTTTGTGGGTGGGGGTCACCAAATATATATATATATATATATATATATGTATGTAAGTATGTATGTATGTATGTATGTATGTATGTATGTATGTATGTATGTATATATATAAAACACAATATATATATATATATATATATATATATATATATATATATATATATATATATATATATATATATATATATATATATATATATATATATATATATATATATATATATATA
>JAVLVB010000251.1:3382851-3404849 GCA_032876305.1 Orestias chungarensis | reverse complement strand
CTTAGTTCCAAATGGCATTTATTGTAAATGGCAGGATAAACATTTCATTACGAAATGCAATGATCCACTGTAATCAACTTGAACCTTTAACAATATCTTGTCCAACAAATATCCCAACACAATTTAACTGGCCAGAAAGGCAGCAACACCGCAGATGAGATGATAGCCTCCCCTTTGGCTAACAATCAATATGTCACACTCAGAAGATCTATGGGGTAATTTTACTTGCTGGGAAAGCGCAGAAATCCCAAAGAGTGTAGGATGCTTGCAAGAGCCAGATGCTCCTCTGAATCGTATGCACAGCATCCATTTTGAACAGTTTAATTCCACCCATATTTATACTGATTTGATCTGATCTGATGTGATTAAATTATTTAAGTGTCATGTTGTGAAATATGATGCAGAGGCTTACAAGACAATGCAGCACAAACACACCTAATACCACCAAGATAAATACTGTAACAGAAATTACTACAGAGGATACACAATTATGTGTTGTTGTTGCCAAGAATGCTCATTAAAAGTTGCTAACACAAATGTCTCTTCGTCTAACCAGCTTACCTTTTGTGGTTAAGACAATCAAGAATAAATCTGTGTTTTTCTGTTAAAATGTCATTAAAATTTTCATTCTGAAATATACAAAATGGTTAAATATGAAATTAAACTTATCTTTGATCACATTTCAGAATTTTAATCTGCCCACTTCATCCCCCAATGGGAGAGTACCAGTTCTTAACTGAACATACTGTGACTTCTTTGTTCTTGTCATATTTAACTGTTTTACAAACACCCTAAATGTATTTCCTAAGTTTGGGTCTCTTACAAATTTCTTGTTCTGTATGGAAGTTGAACATATTTAGTTTTACTTGAGTTAAATGACAAGATACACTTTTTCTTCTGTTAAATATTATTTAAATCATAAAAAGAGTCCCAATTTAAGATCCTCCTGGTCAGACTATGATCAAGGCGATTCCATAACCATTTTATGTCTTTGCTTCCAACCCATATCTCCCCCTACAGTTTGCTGTATAAGTCGATTTAAATGCACCTATCACGTGGCTGTGTATCTGTTTTTTTCTAATGTGTGTCCGCTGCAGCTAAATGTGTGTGTACAGTAATGACAGTGTAGAAATGACCCTTTAACCCTGGCCCACAACATGTTCCCTCCCACACATCCTCTTCCATTGCTCACACTTCATCCTCGCTATGCTGTCATATAAAACTGATTTGGCATAATTTTCCACATGTCTGCCCGTTAAGTTGCTGTTTTCTAAACACATACTTGTTTCAGGTTTTTCAGACTGACCCTGCGAGTAGCGGATCGTTTTTATATTGACCAATTAAAGAGTAGCATTACATAGTTTACATACAATTTGTCCAAATGTCAGCAATTAATACTTTAAACTTTCAACTACTTATTAGTATTGGTCTTGTACTTTAGTAATCTACTTGCTTGGCAAATAAAAATACAGCTTACCTAGCATGTTTCTGGGTTAAACAGGGTGAATTATGCGCTAAAATGAGTTTCCAGTCTGCAATTAAACCAGAAGCATTCAAGTCATCACAATGCCCTCAGGTATTAATTAAACATACATGCTTTAGTTAAAGTAATAGAGTTAAAGAATGGGGTTTAAGAGATACCCCTTCATCACTTTATTTGGATATGTTACCAGAGCTGCTTTATTAATAAAAGATCTCAAAAAATAAACCAACTGTGTCTTTTCAGTTTTATTTCGTTTTGTCTGCATGTATTTGGTTGTAGTCACTCCTAGAGTATGCTAATATTTAGAGCTTTTAAGATCATGAAGTGCAACATAGACCACTTTCAATAAACATTTCAATTGCTTTTCAAAGTAGATAAGACGAAGAAAAAAAAGGGTCTTGGAGAAACGTTCCACCCAATAATTTGACACCTGGAATTTCAGATTGTTGTAAATAAAAAACAAGCAAAAAGACATTTTCTGTCAGAATATATGGAATAGATATTTGGCTGCTTATTTATATTACAAAACAGGATGTGGTGAGCACCATCACTTTCCCCAAAGATCCTATATATACAGAAGGGGAGTAAACATACTACATGAGAGTGTGAAGAAATCAACCTTTTTAGTACCAAAAACATCTGTCTGCTTGAAGGATTATGAAACAATACAAATTCAAGGGAAGCAAGTTAAAGGAAGTAAGAACCGAACGCTTGCAGATGAGGTCATGATATGGGAAATAAAAAAGCAAAAAGCAAAAAATAGCTGGTGCGTTCAGCAGACAGACAATTTAGATAACTGTTGGTATTATTTGTGAGCACAGTGTTAAAAATAAAAAGGTTTTACTTTCACTTTTGTCTTTTTACAGGTGCTCTGTCTGCCTAAACACTTGCTTAGGTTTGCAGATGTCAATATTAAAATATATTTTCCTCAGTTTCTTTTAAATGTTTTTGCTTCAGTCTCCAAATTATAGCTTTCAATTCTACTATCCATTCAATCTGGAGATTTTGCGATCAGTACTTTGTCACACGTTGATGGCTAAATGTTTGATAGCTCAGACATAATTGCAAAAAGAAAAGTTGTATAAATTATATAATAGTTTCCTTTATAGGTTTTACAGATATTTCATCACCTATTTATTTTGAATAGTATCTTTATCACAAGGATTTCCTCATGTCAGTAAAAAGTTATACTCTTGGGTTTATCTTGTGTTCAGAACATCAACACTGCCCTTTGTCATTGCTCATCCAAGCGTTTCACAGTTCTTCAGTTCTTTAGTTTTTAGATTGTTTTTGTTGTTTATTTCTAGCCCCATGGTTTGCAGCACATTGAGCTTTCCTTGAAATATCCTGCTTTTCATCCATCTACTAGAGTCAACCCTCCTCCCCCAAGTGAGATGGGTTAAAAATGAGGTTCAGTTTTAAGGACCGTAATGAGCTTCTGGTGAACCAGTGTTGAAGGATAAATTTAACTTATGAATGAATTCCCAAAGTAGTTTAGGGAAATTTTAAAAGGAATATTTTCACTTAGACAAATAAATATCTGTACCTAAAAAAACGTTACCTGGAATGCACTGAGTTATGATCAAAAATTTTGAGCTTATTTTACATTAACTAAACTAAAACATTATTATTCACGTTGGTTATTCTGCACAGTAATCCAGTCTGGAACAACTTGCAGTGCTAAAATTATTCTGAAAAGGCATACAGTTATTCATCGTTTCTGTTGTGCACAGGAGAGCAAGAGAGAGAGAAAGGATGCTGAGAAAGCAACTTTACAGTGAGAAAAGTCATACTCAAGGTCAAGACTTATATCAAAATATCCACCTTGCCAAAGAACCAGTTGCAGGCTGTTATTTCAGATTCAGATTACTTATTTCTTTTGTAGGCTAAAATCAAGTTATTTGCAAGGTTGTACAAGGGGTATATTTCAGCATCATTTTAATACAACTGCACAAAATATCAAGGAGAGTTGTGGCAGTCATGCTGGGAGAAATCCCCTGCCTCAGGAAAAGGTTTTTAGAGACAGTGATTTCAATGTTTTTATGCCTTATATATTCAATCTTATCCTAGTTTTTGTTGAGAATCTTAACAAAACTGAAAGACAAAGCTTAATATTTTTCTCAGTAAATAAAACATCACACAGGGCTATGAATTTTTGACCTGTAATTTGGAAACAGCCAGAGTAATCTGCACAAATATAAAATTTAAAAAAATGTGTATTATCTTTAAATAATACTGAACAGCAGAACTATTGACCATATAAAGAAAATAAGGTGCAGAAAACACATAGAATCTAGAAATAATATTGATAGATGAAAGCATCGGTAGTACTTTCTAAAATCAAGGATGATGAAACACAAGCCATTTAAAATTTGGTCCTCAAAATTGTGGTCCAACCCTGAGACAAACATACTAGTATAAAACCAGTTATATAAATACAGTAACTGTACTAAAATAAAATCTTCTAGACAAAAAACCAAAGTAGTTTCTAATAAATTTTTATAATGAACTATTATAGCAGAATATTGCTTTACTTTTGATAGTTTGGTCTTCTCCATGGGTTAGTAAGCAAAGAGCACAACTTCACAAGATTTCTCACAGAGGAGTCAAAAAGATTTTCTGAAGAACCATCTGAGATTCAATTTTCCCTTTTAGAGTACCTCAGGAAGAACTAGGGTTAGCGGGTACAATTTTTCCATTAAAGCAATAAGTAAGAACTCAAGTGCAATGGTCTCTACCAATCCTAAATGTGCCAAAGTTCCCTGTTGAAAAAACAAAAAAATATTAAGAGTAACTTTAAAGTTTGAAAAAAGACATCTCAGTGAAATTACCAGGGTGAATGGCCAGGCCAGATAAAACTGTAACTGAACTCTAAGTATACAATAGTGTATAATATGACCAGTGAAATTTTAAAGTTGTTGAAGGAGTGGGGCCGTTCTTCAGCTTCTGATGAAGATTAGAATCTCAATATGACACAAGGGAGCATTTTTCAGCAAGACAAAAATCCCAAGTACTGCCTAGGGAATGTCGGTAATCAAGAGAAAGAGAAGAAAATGCATTGAGATGGCTCCACCTGTCACCACACTTGAATGCAATATAAAATTGATTGATAGAAATCATGATTAGAGCGCGACATGATGATTAGAGGACCCCAGAATGTTCAAGATTTAGACATGTGTTTAAGAAGGAGTTTAAATCTCATCAGATAAATGAATGAGCTTAGCTTCTTATTTAAGAAATTCTTATGTTGGCTTTAAAAAATAAAGCCTTGTCACTGTATATAAAACAAATCAGTAAGCATCGTTGAAACTTTTGTCCTATCTTATTACACATAGTTGATAGGTTTTAACTCATTGTTCGAGCAGCTTACATCCTTTTAATCATTTTTGAAAATTCATTATCTTATCAATAACATCATTTTTATATATAGAAAAAAATTGTATGTGTAATAATTATTTTCACAGCTTTAAGTAAAACTGTAGTCCTTGATGTAGAGTTCAGCTAGTTGTGTTTTTGCATTTATAAAAAAATTTTTTTGAGTACAGGGATAATCCACATTATTATTTTTTTTCTATGCTGTTGAAATGTAACCTTCCTTACCAGCATTGAAGACCTATAGTTTCAGCTCTGGGTTTGACAGAAATCTTTTCCCCGATCTCATTTTCATAAATTCACCATCTCTTCAATGTTACATTCAGAGTGCTTGAATCAGTAACAGTTTGAATCACGCTGGGTTCTGTTCCGACCAACATCACAACAGCAAATGACTTCAATTATTTGCATAATGGCAGTCAGACAGGAGGTGCTTGTCATGTAAAATCAGCTATTTAGAGATCAGGTGCTGAAACCTGCATGTTTTGTCAGACTTCTGGGGGATACACAGATGCTTATGTTTGCGGCAGCGCAGCAGACTCTGCTACGCCTGAAATATGGAATGCTGGCTGTTGACAAAGTGTCGGAGGGAGTCCCGCTGGTACTGAAAAGGCTGACCATATGGTTCCTCCTGTGATGTGATTTGACGTGTCTGCAATCTATGTAGATGCAGACATTGATTTATTTATGCAAGACAAGCAGCCATCGTAAGTATATGTTCTAATGCGTATGTGAATAACGTACTTCCACGAGACTTGTGGTGTGGATTGTGATAAATATGTATATAAATGTCTAAGCAAGGTCCATATGCGTTCAAGCTGCACCAAAGGAGCCCCAAAGGAGCGGATTGCTGAGCAGGCACATGCAGGCGTGGAGAAAGGAAAGAGACAGATGGAATTAGGAGCATGAAGATAGTTTGTAATAGCGTCCCCATTGTTTATAAAAGAGGCAACTTCTTCCTACTGCCTAAATAAACCTGACAGAGAGATAGCAGTTGTCATATGCTGAGTATAATTTCCTATAGGTGTCCAATTTGAAACAACAGTTCAAACTAGACATTTACATGCACTTTAAAAAGCCACTTGGTGCATTTTTCTAAATCTAGACATTCATTCATAAAAAAAAAAACTTTTTTTTCCCTCTAAGTCTGTTAGACTTTCTAGGGATATTTCTATTTGCTAAATTCTCCTCAAATCTAGGAGTTTACATATGCTATCTTTATATTTAAGGGAACTGCCTTTAAAAAATATGACTTGTTAAATATTTTGTGTACGAACTTATAAGCTTCTTTGATGGAACTTTAACCCGTTCCTCCTTACGATAATCTGTGTAACACAATTTCAGACAATTTCTGTTATTCCAACAAAGTTTCAATGGGACTGTGATCACGGCTTAGAAGTTGCAACTGAAACATGACTGATTTGGGTTTAATGTCCATTTGGATGACCAATATGTGCCAGAAAAGTCAATCCACTGGATGATCATTAATTAACTTTTTGATTGCTGTTTTCTTTTTGATATTCCTATGATATCACATAAGAAAGCAGCATGCTTTTTGTTATATGGCTTACAATGCAGGCGATAGTTACCTCCATTTAACACAAATTCTCTTACTCTGCCCATTGGAAGCTTATAAAGTCATGGCAACATCATCTCGGCTTTTTCAAATTGTCTAAAGACATAATGGTCTCTGTATTTGTTATATTTTGTGTGTAAAAAAAGATTTTGTCTTTCTTTATTCTGGCAAAAAAAAAATAATTATTACTCCTAATGGATCTAAAACCAGAAAAGATTTGTACGATTTAATTTTAGACAGTGAGAAAAAAAATTGGGGTACGGGTTGCTACAGAATAGTCAGAGCCATGTTTACAGGTAACTTTTTAATTGTTCACATTGTTCAAATTACAACTTTATATTTAAATGAATGGCAAGATGCTGCCAATAGCATACTGTAACTACCTGTGTAAATGATTCAAATCTTTGGATGGACTATGAAATTCTGACTTTGTGTGCACACTTCAGTGCACGTTAATAGGCAGAAACCACTGAGCAGCAAAAGGTCAGAGAGGAGATTGGGGTCTCTGAACTGAGAGGGAGCAGCTCCTGCAGAAACCTTTAAAAAAGCGGAAAAAAAAGAAAAAAAACAGATATGCTTCGGTGAAGCACATGGGAAAAGTCCCTCAAAGCTGATTGTTAATCCTTTTTTCTGCCCCCAGCCTGCTTCCATCCTCTTTCTCTCAGTGTAATCTCTGACTCTGTATTAACATTAAAATTTTTCATGGTAGTTGAAGTCTGGTGAACGCCGTGACCACCTATATTTATTCTTTCAGACTAATTACTGACCCCCTCAGAAGGATGTTTAACCTTCATAGAGCTAATTTCTCATCAGTTATCTGCAACTTCAACATGGCTACTGGAAGAATAAAACATTTGACCTTTTCTGGTTTTATTGCCAACATCCATTCATCTTTCCATAATAAGTTCAAGAGGGAAACATACACATCCCTCTCATTCTTGGAGCTCCCAGCCCAGAATGAATATCCAGTTTTTTCGGGTTAGTGGTTCTGTGGAATTGATTTTCAGTAAAACATTTAGTTAGATAGAGTTTGTTGCAGCTAAGCATTTTTTTTCCCTCAATCGGTTATGATGCTGTGAAAGCTGTATTTTTAAAATAGTAGTTTGTAGTCTCTCCTATTTACTTATTTTTATTTTTATTTATATAGTTTTAGTCTGCTACTCCTAACCTTTATTCCCCACTTGTCCATTAATTTTTACTTTCCTCGCAAAAAATCAGTTTATTTGATTTTTCATACATTACATATTAATGCAGTAGGTATATGAAATATGCATGTGATCAAAACAAATACTTCTAGTACTGAATGGGTTCAACCCATTTTACTCAAATATAAATCGTAAAGTCAAGTTTTGTTTAACAAGCTTGGTCTTATTAAGTTTTTAAGCTTCAGGAGGGAAGAAGCAGTGGACCCCACCCTAACTGCAGTTATGCGATGACGGACGGACACATTTAGAAGGTTTCTGTGGAAAGTTACTCCAAATTATATGTGTAAAACTTCCTTTAACAATATTTTTAAATCATATCTTAAATAATCATCTAAAAAGGCAGCTTAGGAAGCTGACACAATGCTACTTGACATGCTGTTGGCCGGCATTAGGCTGAAAATTTGTGCTAACAGGCTGTTCCTCCAAGGGCAAAGATAAACAAAAGACTGTAGATGTTAGCTTTGGTAGTTGTAAGACCTAAAGTGTCCTCAGTGTTTGAAATATAAAAATGGGCACCCAAAAGTGTTCTTTAGAGAGGGGTATTCTTGGAAATTCAGGTATTCATGGCAGCTTTAGTTCCTATCCCCTACTGTAATTCCTTTAAAGTTAAGAGCATCTGCTTTAGGTACTTGTTTGAAAGGCTCTGTTTGATTTGAACAAACTGTTTAAGTTAGATGAAATCTAACACCAGTTGGGGGGAAAGGAAAATGTCTTTATATAAAATAACTTAAGAGAAGGTCTACATTCAGGAGGTGTGCTTTATTTGGTAAATATAAATCTGTGCTGGGCTTCTGCTCCACATAAAGATGCAGCAAATGCTTTTCAAACCACAATAGATAAGGGGAAAACCCACTGAGCGCAATATAGGTTTGTCAGACACAATTTATTTCCATAAGCCATGTAATGAATTGCTGCGAACAGAGACCTGCTGGAACAGAGGGGCTGCTTATAAAACAAAAGTATATTTGTTAACAAGCATTGAGGTTTTGTTTTATTGATAAAACTGAATTAAATACCAGATTATTATTATTTTTTAGGTTTTTACAGTCAATTGATAAATAAAAATCACAAAGATTCAGCACAAGCTTACTTAACATTGATTTATTAAAGTCTCTAAAGATGATATAAATGAGTGAAGACAGCACAGGCAGGGAGACGGTCACGGTTTGGCTGCTGTCAGCCCGGCTAACAAAGACAACCATAGTTTTCCTCTTGTCTGCCATAGAAATTTGTATCATGATTGTATTTGCTTGGAACAACTCTTCAAGGCAAATTCATTTGTTGGTTTCTTCTGAGCTAATGGGGAAAAAAATATTTGAGAAGAAATCTATAAAAGCATTAAAATCTGACAGTTAAACGGTCAGTGAAATTGTTATTTTCTTTTTTTGTGCCTGTGTTAACCCTTAGGGCATCTAATAATTCCTCATTACAATTAACTTCACATATTCAGTAAAACTTTATGAAAAGGTCAGGAATGATGGATTATGGCTCTGTAATCAAAACAATTTTTCTGTGACACGGTAAAAAATGAGATTATGTGTGAAAATGAATGTAATTTATTTTATTTTTTTGTAAATTTTGCCTGGCCAAAAATGTTAAACACTTTGTATCTTTTTGCTCACCCTTGCATGCGTCCTGTCACCGAGGTTTAAGTCTGAACCCTTTCACTGATTGCAGAAGCAATTTAGTCACAGCCATTAACAAGCCATGCCATGCTAAGGGGCTACAATAATTTTGCTTCACGTTCTTAAAAGTCAACAATTCAGCTAAATATATTTTCAGCGTAGGAACAAAGCAATCGACTGAGACCTTTAAATCTTAATTTTTGATTGAAGTAGAGACAAAACCAACTAATTAGAAAGACATCCATTTTGTCTGAGAGTGCAGTAGGGCAGGTTAGATACACACATCTAGAAATGGCAGTTCTTATAACGCATTGCATGAAAAAAGCATTTGGTTTGAATTTATAAAAAACTCCTCAAGCCCCAAAGATAATCTTCAACAAAAATTATGTTGTAAACAGAAATTGTTTTTCTTCACAACCGTACGGTGTTGGACAATATGCAAGCGATTTTAATATTAGGATGAAAGAAAGACACAACATGTTTCAGTAGTTTTCTTGAAAACAAGTTGTTAGGGAGTGACCCAATTTACAATCAATCAGTTAAAAAAAAAAAAAATGTCATTTTCAGTTCAGTTTTTCTGCTTGGTTAGTAGTTATTCTGAGTTGAAGGATATTTTCCATGATCAAAATATGAAGAAACATTGAGGGGGAAAAAACGGCCAAAGAGTTACTACTGAAATACAATGGCAGATGACATACATTTTGCCAAGTATTGAACTGGAATTTAAGGTTACAGTGACATGGCTAATATTATTTGTCCAGTGACAAGGAGGACATGATGCAACCTGTTATCTGTGAGCAGTAGCTTAAAGAGTTATAAACCAGAAACCTATTCAGACATTTAAAATCACTCTCTGATAAGCTCGGTCCACTTGTGATTCACAGTAGCTGAGCAAATCACCACCTCAAAGGGATTTGTTCCTTAAAGTTACTATTCTGATTCCATTGAAATTTAGGTTGTAAACTCTGCTACACGTCTGACCAGGATTATAACTTGGCAGTCCCTAGGTAATCAGTGGTCCCATTTCTGATGAAGTCAGAAAGCAGAAATTTATAACGTCACATTTCCAACACGGAGAACAATGCTTTAAAAAGTGTCGTTGTCCAGCAGCCGTGCTTGGTGATTAGCACTGCTGACCAACGTCTGTCTCCAAGCACACAGCGTTCCATGCATCCTCGCTCATTGAGCTCGGGTGGCAGGGCAGAGCACTCAGCTGATGAGAAAGCAGCTTGTTCTCCATAACAAGCCATCTCCGCTGATAACTACTTATGGAAAACATGTACATTAATAGTGAAAAACAAAAATATATAACACAACAGTCTGCTTTGGACATAGGCTTAGCTAAACAAGCTTCTTTTTATGATTTACTTGTTGCTTTGTTTGTTTGTTTGTTTGTTTGTTTTTTTAAGATTGATCAGTGATTCTTAGATTAACTGATGAACTACTTGGTTTATTCTCCTCCCTTAACTCAAAGAGCTGGGATAGTTTGAGAGATCCTACCTCAACTCTGAAAATTAATTGATGCAATTGTAAAAGGAGTATTATTATTTTTTGTTTCTTTTTATTTTCTAAACTAAACTGGCAACACAGCCATTTGAATCTGCTGCTTACTTTAGGCTTCCAGTGTTGCTCAGCGGGTATCGTACTGCTTGTCGCTGCTGTATTCCATCCTTGAGTGCTGCAAAGCTGATTTACAGTGGGAGGGGCCCATGAGCTGCATTCAGCCTATTTTCATCAAAGCTATGGCTGGCTGACAACATCCAGCTGTCCCTGGTGTGCCACAGAAGGCCGACGTGGCTAATGTCAGTGCTGCTGGTTTACTGCAGTGTTCAGTGAGATGTAAACATATACACACATAGGTGTCTCTCTAAGACTGTCACTCACAGTGGGATGTTTTTTTCATCACTGAATTACAAAGAAAGAAACACTTTTCGCGAGATTTTTTTATTTCATGATGCCTAAAAATTATTTTCACATTAACAAATTAAATAAGATTCTTAGTTATAGAGTAAGATGGTTTTATATGGTAACACACACAAGCAGTAAATGTACAGAATACAGAAGTTTGTGTTTAGTTCAGCAATCTCTGTTCACTGGGTTTTCTTAAGCCTGTAGTCCAGCTTGTCTTCTGCCATGTGATATAATGGCATTATGGTTTAACCTGATAAACTGTCAGCATGAGAACCCTAAATTATATTTGGCCTTTAGAAGAGCTTTATATATATATATATATATATATATATATATATATATATATATATATATATTCTTGCTTTTTGTTACAAGTTAAAAGCTCTCTATCTACAAAATTTAGATGGAAAAACTCTGTAGCCTATGCTTTTTGTCAAAAATACATAAGTTTAATAAGTTTTTTTTATATGTTAGTGTTAGTGTACTGTTTAATATGTAAGACATTTATTAGTGGGGAAAAAAAAATTCTGATACAAAACACTGCCTCACCCTTGTGATTAAATATGGCCACAATAGAACCTGTCCAACAACAAGTAGCCTAAATGATCTCAAAAACCTATCCACCGTGCCCTGGTGGACAGGTTTAAGAAACAAAGTCATTAAAAAAAAACTCAGTTTGGACTGAGTTAAAACAATACAGTATGTCTTCTTAGGCACAAAGACACCAGCGAGGCATTTTTCACAAATGAGGACACATGGAACAGTGGTGCACGCTCCCAGGAGCAGTGGTGATACAAAGATTACTCTCGAGGCAGAGGTGGGTCTAAAATTGTGCTCAAGTAAGGGAAGCAAAATTTCAACAAATTATACTCCAGAGTAAATCAAATACTTTTAAATTATCATAGACCTCCAATTTGCACAAAATAAAATATAAAAATAGGACAACAAGCATTGTGTACAAACAGAAAGCCTCACATTAACAAAAGGTGAACATGTGTCCGTGTTTAATTAATGTTTTGTTAAAATATAATGGCTCTCGTTCAGTGAATACTGCTTCTGGTTTCGTGAATACTGCTTCTCACAGCAGGTACAGCATCCAAAAATAAAACACAAAGTTAACATATTCCTTAATAAAACTACTCCTAAAAGTAGTTTTATGTTGAAAGATTTTGTCAAGTAAATAGAAATATAACTAGTTACCACCCATATATGTGTAGGAATACATTGATGATCCATACATAAGATCTTAAACAAAACCAGAACAACATTTGAAGAACTGCAAGTGTTACTTGCCTCAGTTAAGGCCAGTGTTCATGGTTAATAAAAAATAGTAAACAGCCTGGTCAAAAATGGCATCCATAGACAAGTTCCAAGATGAAAACCACTGTTGATGGGGTTGTGACAGCTGGGGATGCCTTAGAACCTGGACGTGTTGCACGAGCTGATTAGACCCGAAATTCTGCTCTTTAGTAGAAAATAGTGATGGGAAATGTTAAGCAATCAGTTTGTAGCCGAAAGTTTCCGTATTTGCGTAACAAAGTTAGGCAAAAACTAAAAGTAACAGTAAGCCAATTTAACAAAACAGAGATACAAAAGCCTAATTTTCCTAAACACGCGGTTGCTTGTACCCCTGTAAAAGTGAGTTGGTTTGTTAAGATGAAATAAACATTAACAGAAACATTATGTAGTTTTTTCTCTCGACCAGTTAAATTTTTTACCTTTACAGTTTTACTTTAACATTGATTTAAAAGTGAATGGGTAGATAGAATAGAGTCTCAAACTGTAGCGGCTCTGTGACTCTTTAATCTATTAAACAATTGTTTTGAATCTATATATTAAAGAACACTTGATATATAAAAAAAAAAATTTGTTCTTTTGACCCAATTAAAAAGTCCCTTCCCTGGACCCCCGATAAATTTGGTCTAGAACTGTTTCTATTTAAAATAATTTTTTCCCTACACTTTTCTAATAAATTCGATCAAAAACTGTTTTGATCTTTAGTCAATGTGAGAAACGTTCTGTCACTGCTACACAAACAGTTAGATAACAGCAGTAGATTGAGGCTAATCTTTTCTGCATAAAAAACACATATAAAGCAGAAAATTTGTTTCAATTTGCTTCAACAATATCTTTAAAATCTATCTTTGCAGGTGGAAGATTGTGAGTTATGCATGGTAAGCCACACAAAGAAAGCAAGCATTTGTTAACGTCGAGCATATGCATGGTTATGGTCTCTGCAATTTCATTCTTAGACAGAGCGTGAAATAAAAGTGGTTTTCTGCTCTGCCAGACCGACAGGGCAGACATTTATTGATTTTTTACCCATTTAATGCATTCGATATATAATATTTCTACTCCACTCAGCTGAGCAACCAGTCTGTCTAACATAAGCTCCTGTTTCATTTGAAATCTAGATGCCACAGTTTGGTGCTAGCTGCCTGCACTCCCAGTGAATGAGTGCATCAGATAGCTTTTTTAAATTGCTTCTGCGTGATGCTACTGTTACATGCATACATGTTTCAGACTGTAAAGGCTGCATGTCATGATGCTGTAACAACCCTTTTTTCTTTGCTGCAGAATAATATCAGCTCTCTGAAATAAACAAGTGTAAATAGATATAGCGTCAATAAAATCAAAAGCTGGTTGGCACAATTTGAGAGGTGCGCAAAGCAATCAGCCTGTCAACACAGTGGGGAAATAGAAACGCACTCTCATTCGGAAACGACTAATGTGAGACAAGTAATAAGCAAAGAACATTTCCTGAACAGCTCAATCATTTATCTGCTGTTATCATCGAGAGACAGTTCACGCTTTATCACCTGAGAAGAATTTTTGTATTAAAGCAATCGCCGTGTTGCCGTATTCTCAAACGGAGGTGTCACATCTCACATATCCCATTTTAACGTGCATGAGGAGAATAAATGAAAACACAACATGAATCTTGTTCTCAGTGCGTCTATCATAGTCTCACTAGAATGTTAATAACACATGCAAACCCATAACGGAGATTATGAGCAAACCAATTGCACGGGGAACACATTTTAATTTTACTTTTGAAATTGCTTGTTCTTGATGGCGTCTTGCACTTTTGTTGGAGGGGGGGTGCAAGATTCCCTGTTCGTATATGGGGGAGGAGGCACGCTTGCCTCGTTTAACCATAGCAGTGAGGATGATTCATACTTAAGATCTACCAAGAGCACCTTTTCTTCATTTCTGTTTGGTGAGAGAGAAGTGACAATATTTTTGGAGAGAAAAGGCCATCTGAAAAGGGTGGAATGCATGCCTTTGGTTTTAATTTCCCACATATTCTCTCTGATGTTTCCTAATTGGTTAAGAGCGCACCTCCATGTTTAAATCCAGCTGTTCATTTAAGAAGACAGAAACAACAGATAGAAAGACATGCCTTGTATTTTTCATACAGTGTATTCATTGAGGTTAGGGTCCAAAACTTCCCACAAATGCCTAAAAATCTGCAGATACTCAGGACATTCTGTAAAAGCCCGTATAACTGTCTGCCTTTGGCATTCCTTAATTTGTATCAATACACACAGTGGAAATTGTTTTAACACTGCAGGAGAAGCTAACATCTACAGTCTTCTTATTTCCACTCGATGAGGAATGTTTTGCAGTAGCATGTTATGAAACATTGCGTCTAGGTATTTCATGAGTATACATGATTTCTGAAAGTAATTTTTAAGTTCAGGAATGGTAAACTGGAACTAGGGGCGGTTCCACAGCATCTGGGTAGATTATTATGTATTATTATATTGAATGTTTTCCTAATATTAGGGTTACTTGGTATATTGGCAGTAACACCTTTTAACATATTGATATTTCCAGCATTTCTGGAGGGAAAGTGGTTGGGCGTAGGGATATTTGTGTGGTCATGTGACTGGGTTGGTGATGCTATGAATGCTAGAGTTTATGGTGTTTGACTGAGTGTTTGACTTCACACCATAGTTGCATTAGCATTGGCATTTTTAAAGACAACCTGCATCATTTTGCACCGAGTGGGTTGTTTATGCTCAATTCATACCTTGAGTCAGAGGCAGATCAGCTCACGAGGGCTCTTTGCAGACATTTGAGCAAAAGCTGCGAGTCTATTAAAAATGTATGGACTGTGTGAATGCATGACCTATATTTTGCATGCAAATAAATAAATAAACAGGGGTTCGAAGGAGATGATGCAAATCTAAAGAAGAGGGCCAAAGGATGAGCTAATGACATTATAACTACAAAGAATTCGGGCTTCACACTGAGCACAATGAGGAGATCAATCCAGTCTTGCTCATTCTCTAACCTCCTCTCATCTGCTTTCCTCATAATAAGCATGCCCCAAAATGCTGCCTCCAGCACAAGCTGCTTGTCAATTGGCGTCTCCTAGTTCAAGTGTGTGCTGTGACTCACCTTTTTCTTTGCTCTTCAGGGCAGTGCAGTGTATACCCCAGCTTTGTCATTGAGATGGCTGCAGCCTCACTCCTTTCAATCTTACTTCACAGCAAATACCTGTCTATCTTTCTTGTCTGTCTCTCATCTTTGCTCTTCAACCCCATCTCATCGTCCTCCGCCCCGTTGCATCTGCAGATTTCTTTCTTTCTTTCCACTCATGCGGTGTCAGGGACCGTGGCAGTGAAAATAAAGGCCATGGGTTTCTCCTGCTTGGTGAACAGATGATGTCTGTCCAAAACGAAAAATCACTGAGAGAGAAAAATGAAGGAACCCTTCAGCTCATCAGCTGCATCCTATTAGTGTGAGACTTCTCTTTCCTCTCTCGCTGAGCTACAGTTGTCAGAAACTATGAAGCAGCTTCCCAGACGAAGACTAAAGAAGTGTTGAGTCGAGGCATAACATCAATTTTTCATCTAAATCCTATAAATGAAAAGGTCACCTTGTTATCTTGCAAATAGACCGTGGGTGACATTAGTTTTTAGACTAAAATATATCCATACACCACTGACCTAAGCTTCGTGAAAACAGAATGACCTCTTACCTCGTGCTCTCCGCAAAGGCCGTCTCAGAAATAATTCAGAGCATGCAGGGTTTTTTTTTCTTCACCCTCACTGTGTTTTTGCTTATGAGTATGTGTAGTTTAATGTTAGGGCAAGGCTGTTGACTGTTTATATGAGAGTGTATCCATGCTGAAATGACTAATTGGGAAATAAAGTGTACAACCTGATTTGATGCACCAAGCAGCTTATTCTCTTCACATGAATAACTTCAGGTTTATGCCCTAAATACAATAGTTGCATTTAGCTATGCTTAATTTAATGATGATTCCTAATTATGAGCATCCCTACACTGTTTATAGTTCTTTTCTTCTTGATTTCACTTATTTTTATCTGTGCAGCTCACATCACACGTATACCCCCCTTACCCCCTCCCCTGCAAGCCTTTCATTGGAATATTGGCATCAAAGGGTCATTTAGGAGATTTTTTCTAAATGTTACTTGACAGCAAAGTCAAGGCGTGGTTACATGGGTGGACATGCAAATCAATATTTCACGTCGTCAAATTCTGGTTGGTGGAGCATTGGGACAGGATGAAGAGATGCAGCCAACGCTGCATGGGATTTAGACCAAAAGTGAAAGCAGAAATGTCCTGCTAGTGGCTGCATCATGGTTACACTAATTGCACTTTGAAAAATGTTGATTGCTCAGACAAATAAAATATGCAGCATGTTTTTGTTTTTTGTTTTTTTGTTAATGTACATCCACAAACTTCAAAAAACATTTATATGGCAAACACATGGGGTGTATTTATGTTTAGCTTCTTGAATCAAAACTTTAGAGAAACCAATTTGCTTCAGTAACAGGTTTTGAGTCTTTTTAAGGTGTCTCCATCAGCTTTGGACTTCTACAAAATAACGTTTTTGCTTAAACTCAGTAAAACTGAAAAGAAAGCCTCCTTGAACATATTTTTACTCTAGTCACAGATTCTCCAATGAGTTTAGATGGGGCCTTTTCGAGCCACTGAACCTCCAGTCTCTTTCCATGTTTAACTTTAGCTTTGATCCACTTCCTCGTCCCTGCTAAAGATAAGCATGATTCCATCACACATAGTGCCACAAAACCAATGTTTTACCATGAGGATTGTGTCTTTGGGTGACGGTTACACCTGCCTGCTGTGTTCTTTGGTCTTTACGATGATGTTTTTTCTCTAATATTAAAAGACTAACAGCCTTTAAAGAACCTGCGGATTTATATAAGACATGCACATTTTATTTAGGGGTGTCAGTTCTTAATTTATAAGATACTTTCGCATATATTCTCTTTCACTATGATAAGCTTGGTTTGGTTTATACTTTAAAATCACAATAAAATACATTATTATTTGGGTTTTTAATGTGACATTTACATTTACATTTACAGTAGTAATATGTTAAAGGGAAATAAAGACTAATGTAAATATATGTTTAAAGCTGGGGAACACAGGGCATCTTATGTTTGATTTTCAACACAAAATCCATCTTAAATATTTAGCTTAGCTGGAAATATGCTTTCAAAAGACTGAAATGTAATTTGTAGTGTGTTCATGATTCTATAAATGCCACAACTGTGTGCAGCGTCAGTCAGCTATCAGTGCAAATAATCAGATAGAAGGCACACATGCACATTTTACAATCCCTGAATCGTAGCGTTTAGTTTTACGGGAGCGGCTTAGAAATGTCTCACGACACTAACTGTGTTGATGCAGCCTGGCATACGTTTGAACAGCAAAAATGTCATTCAGCGCTAAATTATGAACCATGCAAGGTCACCTTGTGTAAAGCTTGGCAAGGAAGGGGGAAATGAGCTGAGTGGGTAATTTATCTCTTCATGTCAGAGATATACATCATGCAGAGGAAATTGAAACACAGGCAGTTTTGGACGGAAGCAATGCAGGCGGACTTAAACAAGATGTCTATATTTGTTAGCCTGTTAAACTATACATCTAAAAGGTGTCAATTCTTGGTTCACAGTCATAAATATCTTCTCTCCACTTGTTACTGCATTGAAGTGGTAACTTTTCTTAACCTCATGCAGGTTTCTTACCAGTGGAAGCAATATGAACCAGTGTCAATACTTCTTTTTGAACCAATTTATGCATGCGCAGTGTTGTATGTCAGCCAAGGCATGGAGCTGGTATCCTCTTATTGGCACTCCTAATTCTCTGTCCTTGTGTGACTTTCAATTTCCATCCATGCTCCCTCAAGGATACATGTCTTAGCATAATATAGTCAGCTTAGAAGTCATTGAGATGTGGTCCCTCTGCTCAACAAACAGGCTTTGCCAGGCAAGTAATTCCTCGCCTCCCTAAGTTCAGCTTGCTGCCAGCTTAGTGCCAACTCTGTGTGTCTCCAGCTTTTGGCGCCCGTGACCAGTCATCCTCTGATTTTGACCTCCAACGTCCTGTAGATGTACAGGAAACAATTAAATAGCAAACACCAAGATCACTTTGATTGTTTTAAAGCTTGTCCAATGGTATTGTGTTATTATAGAAAAGTGTTTTTTAAGTTTTATCTATTTTCCTAAACATGAGGAGAGGAGCAAGATCATAATACCAATACCCCCCCAACGATAGTTTCTAGTAAAGCAGGAGAGTTTAATGCTTGATGCACAATTTGTTCTGTTTACTCTAGAGTCCATTTGCATCATAGTAGATCTGACTGATATCGATGCTTAGCCATAGACACATTATGTCATGGTTTTGTTTTTCTTTTAGTTCATCTCCCAAGTCTTGGAAATAATGTACATAAGATCCCAGGGAAATGCAGCACTTATTTAGGCAACACAAGAGGGCCTCTTATGTATACAATTTTCTTTTCTGACTTCAGTCATCCTGGTTCGACAGTGTTGTCGCTGAGGTAGTACCCCACTTATTAACTGCAAGCATATCTAGCCTTTAATTTAGGTAACTTTATTCAGTGTCTAAACTATTTTATAAATCTGATCCGAAAGACAAAATACCTAGATTCTATGCTATTTAAAATGCTACTCAGCTAATCTATGTATACAATTTATTTTCCTTAGTTCTGATTGCCTGTCTCCCCCTGTCAGAGGTCAGGATGACCATGGATGTTAGCTTATGCAGTATTGTATAGGAGGTTTCTAATCCGTGTAATGCATTAGCATACATTGAGGTATTGAACTAATGAAATAGGCAGTTACGTGCGTTTTAGAAGGGGTTTTTACTATTCCAAGATTTCACCTATTTTTGGTCCCTAATTCCCTCGTATACTGGATTTCCACTTTAGCTCAACTATTTACCCGGAAGTAGTGTAGTGGCAGTCATGCTCAGCTAAGCTAAAACAACAAGGGTAGAGCACTAATTCTCTTGAATTGTAATTGTGAGCATTGTCCTTCTTTTCCCTTTGTCCTCCATGTTGTTTCCTAACACTGGTAGAACCAATTTTGTTTTCAAAAATCATTTTAACAATAGAAGGCTTTTCATTATGTCCATGTAAATTTCTCAGTTTCTAGTCATCTTTGACTGTTTTATTTTTAGCCTTTATGTCTAAACATTGAGAAGAGAGGTGATTTAACCTCACAAATCCCCTTTATATTGAATTCCAGCTTAAATATATTCACAATGATCCAATAATACCGCCTTATGTCTTGCTATGTGATATGTGTTCAGCACTTAAAACACTCCCATACTGGATGCTTAAAACTGAAGGTGAAACCAACAGCCTACCCTGCTTTCTGATTAATTTGGCTAACATTTGTCTGATCACTTGAAGGGATGTGTAAGAGCACTGACATTAGAAGATCACCATTTAGTATTTTAAACTAAAACAAAATAAAAACTTTTTGGTGTTACTATAAAAGTGATATAACCCTTCCTGATCCTTTGGATATCACACCCTCAATCCGAATTAACGTGCACTGTTGAAAACAGATGCCCATAAAAAAGCACATCTTTCTTGTACTTTAAACATCAGGCAGAACTTGAGCTGTAAGAAAATTGTCTTTATTTTATCATGCGTAAAACTTCCCACATGGAAAGATGTGCACAATGTGGCAGAAGCTTTGTGTTTTCTTCTTAGTATGTGTTTAACACAGTAAGATTTGTGTTAATGGACTGCTTCCTACCCTCAACATTGACAAAAAAATATATTTAATAATAATAATAAAACCTGTTGCAAATGTAACTCTGGTGTAAATTTTCATAAAATAGCAATTTAGGCACATTAGATAGTCTTGGTCTTTTCAATATGTAAAATTCAGCTCCTCCGATTTATACCAAATAAAAAAATAGAGTTATAAGCAGCAAATAAGGTTATATTGCTAGGAACACGTTACATAAACTTATGTCAGGAACTTCTGTTCTGAACTGTCTCTTTAAGTAAATGTTGTAAGCAAACCCTGAATCACAAACGGGGGCATTTGAGGCAGCTCAAGCGCAGGATGAGCTGCAAAAAACAAGCATTAGAAAAATATAACCTCTTTACTACTGGAGAGGAAGAACAGCTCCATGTTCTAGTCAGGCATCTCAAGTAAGCTTGGAATAAACATGCCCATGTCCCTGAAATTTTTCAAGACATGCTGCATATTTTATTTGTCTGAGCAGATTATTAAGATAGAAAATTAGCTAGGTGGGGAATAAAAACATACTGTGTCTAACAGACTGAGCTCAAATGTCTTGATAGTTTCATGTTTATAGTTGAGTATATGTACAAGTATGTTTTATACGTGTGTTTTTCACATTACATAAGTGTTACATGGAGCTGCAGCCCTGTAAGCAAGTATCTAGTCACACCTGATGAATAACAGAATGACCTGATTTCTTGTATCTCTAGAGACATCTGTGCAGATGAAGGAGCACGGTGCATCATGCCCCAACTTCCCTTCTTCAGCCTGTCATAGCATCAATGCCGGCTTTAGAAGTGCTCTCCGCAGGGAGCGAATCAGAAAAGGAACTGCGGTTTAACCTTCTCTGTCGTTCTATTTCTGCGCTATCTGTGAACATATCTTCCCATCTGCCTGGATATTTTGTTGTCTTTTTTCTCTTTCCTCCTTGAAGACAAACCCCTTTCTCCTTTTCTTCCCCTCATGCTTTCTCTTCTCTTTATATCTCTTTCTGCCTTGTTTTAGCAGCAGCAGCCGCTCTTGCAGCTCTGGGACTGTGATTAGGACTGAGGAGAACTGGCTGTAAGACAGAGACAAACTCAGAACTGGGTCATCATTGTTTCTGTGTGTGAGGACCTGCTCTGCAGATAAAAAGCTTGACGACAAGAGGAGAAACTGATGCTCGGTACAAAACTGGGAGACATTTCTGGGCTGCAGGAGAAAAAAAAAGAAGGAAATATTGGAAATGCAACACAGAGTTTAGGTAATAGGAGTTGAATAAAACATGCTGCTGCCCTATTTCTCTAACTCTGAAGACTTCAGCTTAGTAATCACTCGTTAGTTGGCTTTAGCTGTGGGGTAAGAATGATATGCTGTGGTCAAGAAGCACAAGGCAGTGAATAAACTTTGCTAATGAGTGATTGTCTACTGTCTCGTAGTCTGTCTCTCCTCCTCCTTCTTCTTCTCTCTGCAGTTGTCTCGTTGTATCTTCCATCCCTTTAGCAGACAGTCTGACAAGGTCTGCCCCACTGGCCAACCATTCAGCACTTATCATGCGCATCATTTCCTCTCATCATTCCCCCTGGTGTGCTTCTTCCATCTCCTCTGGCCCACTCACTCACCATCAAACACTCCAGATAAATACGGTTTTATTTGTACGTAGTGTGTGTGTGTGTGTGTGTGTGTGTGTGTGTGTGTGTGTGTGTGTGTGTGTGTGTGTGTGTGTGTGTGTGTGTGTGTGTGTGTGTGTGTGTGTGTGTGTGTGTGTGTGGGGTGGGG
>JAVLVB010000251.1:3316292-3382751 GCA_032876305.1 Orestias chungarensis | reverse complement strand
CACATTAACAGCAACAAGTACAAAGGGGAAAACATGTATTGAACAAGTGTGGACATTGTCAGCATTTTCCTGAGTAAATACACTCCCAATGGCCACTTTAGGTACACGTTTGTTTGCTTACTCCTTTTTCATAATCATTATCAAGAGTACTGCCCTCATTAATCCTAACAAGGCCTGCAGGATCTCATATGTAGTAGCTGTTTGAGTTTCAATATTACTTGGTTTTAACATCTGGTGAGATGTCTGCAACAGGGTAACTTTAGAAAATATTCTAAATTTATGAGTAATCTTTCTCCAAAGGACAGATTTCAAATTATTCAAAATTACTTCAAACCCCTTATCAGATAACTGTGAAAGAAAAACATCAAGTATTTCCAACTCTGAATTGTTTACTTAATCAAACAAAAAATATCCCAGATATTAACTGCAGTTATTTAGACATGAAGCCGACTTGCTTCAAACCAAGCTATAGAATAGGGATTTGCTTGGGCTTGAACGTGGCATGGTTAGCGTGAACTCTGGGTAAAGGCGGAAAGAGCAAGATTGTTTAGACAAATGGTTGAACCAAGCTTCTTCCCTTAGGGTGTCTGGGCTCTACCTTGGAGATGTTGAGTTGCTGCCCGGGCTGGGTTACGAACGGCTTGGGATTCCCCCGGTGGAGCTGGCCAAATTGGCCGTGGAGAAGGAAGTTTGGGTCTGTCCCTGAATAAGCGGAAGAAAATATACAGATAGATGCTAGAGAACACCCATTTGAGGGTAAATAAAAACAAAACACACCTCCAAACAACCACCAGTTGCAACAGAAATGTGTAGCATAACAAATTTGAAGGCGTAGCCTAGAGGCACGTCAGATGCAACTCCTGTGAGCTAAGATGGGAAAGAGTTCACACAGACTCTGAAAAATATTATAGAAACAAATTAGAAAAACCATTACATGGTCTGAATCTTAATTTCTGCTTGGAAAATTGAATGATGGGATCTCTAATTGGTATATACAAAAATCCTGAATTATATTTGGTGGTTTAGGCTGCCGGTGTTGAAATTACAGTGAAGACAGTTTAGTTTCTTTTTTTTTGTTTTTTTTTTTGATGCAAGTATTTCAGGAGCTCTTCACCAATCCTTAGCCAAGCATCACAATGTATTTTTTAGGAAACTAGTCTGCACTTACTACATTGTGATTTGTTGCTACGTTTATTGCTTTTATGAAAAATAAGTCTTCTAATTCCATGTATCACTAAAGGTTTCTGTAAGTGGTTCTTAGGTGTTGGATAACTTATTATTATTTTGACTCGTATGTTAAAAATTGTGAAGAGATCCTGCTTTTGGATGGGGTTATGATAAAAAAAATGTTTTCTGGGTTATGAAAATAAGGACGCTGCGTGGAAGATGGAGAAGTTAAAATAAATACATCCAAAATCTGTGCATCACAGCAGTAAAGTTGCCACGGCTTTAAACTGAGCTATTTACTTTTACCCATAATGAGCTGCTTCATATTCATTTAGTCATAAACCAGTTTACATAACCTAGCACTAAAAGATGGCAAATACTTTCTAAGTACAGTTTAAGATATTTTCTTGGCTTTCAATTATAAAATATTTGGCTCCTGTGTCTTTGTCTTGCCAACTTTTTGTAAATTTCTTAATGTGGACATAATAATTTTTTTTTTTTTTTACTACTTTCTGACCATTGATGGGTTCTCCTAGATCTCCCGCCAAACAATGTCAAAAAGTGACTGCATCTTAGTCAGCCCACACATCAAAAAGGAAACATGACTTTGTGCCATCTGGGCAGCTCTGTTGAGGGCCGTTATTTGTTAGTCCAATTATTTTGGGAAAAGGTGGAGATCCTCTATCCTCCTGCAGCAGGGTATCAAATACGGGGTGCTGGGTGATATATCATGCTGGTATTTTGTTGAAATTCATTCTTCTTTCTGTTGGTTCCGTCAAACATTTAATACGAGTGAGATTCAGTAGCGCCTTGGCCTACTTTCCAGAACCATCAAGGAGCAAATAATCAGCCCCGGCTAAGGATTTGCTTGGCAGTCTTTCTAACATGGCTTCTTGTGAAGCATCTTTCTGTGCAAGTAATGGGTTTCACTGAGAGACTTTCTGAGAGAGTGTCGTTTTTTTTTTGTTTGTTTGTTTTGTGTGTGTGTGTGTGTGTGTGTGTGTGTGTGTGTGTGTGTGTGTGTGTGCATCTGAAATGGCAAATTTTGAGCCCTCTACTGCCATCTACAGCTTTAATGCTGCTCATGTGACATCAACCTGCATCGGAGCCAAACTGAACAATTTTAGATTCTGTACTTGGAAAACAACTGTTTTTTATTCTTGTAGAAAATTGTGAACACTCAAACTTAAGTTTTTGCAGTATTCATTACACATTTATTACCTCCAAGGAGGATATTTTGTAATGTTTCCATTGTGCTTTCTTCCCTTTCGCTGTTTGATAATCTCCCCCCACACAATGCTGAGGTCATGCCAGAAACTGTCTGTTTGTTGTTCAGAGAGTGGGAGTAAGTTTCCTGTTATTATATAAGTAAATTCAAGGATAACCACACATGGCTTAAAGTCAAGGCCATAGCTAAGTAAAAGATTAAAACGTTTTTGTTGCTTTTTTTTTAATGGTAGGTAACTCCTTCCTTGAATAAATCTTGTAATGCATTTGAAAAAATAAGTAATATAACGGGGCTTTTGCAGTTTGCCGTGTTATCTTATGAAAGAAAGATCAACAAATGAATTCACATTCATCAACACTGCATGATTAGCTGAGGGAGGGATGGTTTTAGGAGGCTGTACTCACCTGTTCGGGAGCCAGTTTTACTGCCTCCTACACATGTGTCTTTCCTTGCAGATCAATTACAATAGACTGATGGTTAGGTGCGTATTTCCTTGAAGGTTTTTTAGGCCTTACCCATAAAAACAGGTTTGATGAAAGTTTCTTATAAACATATATGCATGTCTGGGGAGGAATGTATTTGTTCATACATAAAACACTAAATCAATTCAAAAATAAATTGATATAACGTATTCTTTGTTCAGGTTAACGATTTAACAACAAAGATGTAATTATAAGCTCTACTTTTATACAAACGTTGCAGCCTCCAAGTTTGAAGTTGCAAAACTTAACTATTGTTAGAGCTACAGACCTCAAAATCCAATATAGCTGCCTCATTGCCCCCTTCCACTATCCAGTTTGCCCAAATACATTTAAATAGCCCTTTTGTTTTAGGCCTGATTTGGGTCTTCAAATCAGGTACCTAACAATGTTATAAACCACCTGTGGTCTAGATATGGCAATAGAGTGGACATCTTGTTTTACAGTGTTAAAAGATCAAAGCCACCCAGGAATCACAAAAATGTGCAAATCAAACACCAGATATTTCTTATCCCCATTTTTAGGGGTGCAGCGACTAAGGGCAAAAACATTGCTGGAGATCCAAATTAACATTACAAATTTGAGTGGTTAGTGGATCTGCCCTAGGTGCAGAGCCATCTCGTCCATTCCTAAAACAACCTTGTTACCAAATCCCAGAGGGTTGACTTTAGGGTTTAACAAAGTGGGTCCAACATTACCAAGTGTTGTTAAAATTTCTTCTGTACACATTTGAAAAGTTCCTGATCATTTTATTTTAATGATGCCAAGCAGCTATGGAACAAATTAAGTTGCTATTGTTTAACTTGCAATTATTAATTACTTAATTATCTTCTAAATAGCACTAAAGACACCCTGAGTTCCACTAGTAGCACATTCTCCACTGTTTAATTCGGCCTCATTCTTCTCTTTTGATTTGTTCCTTTTTTTGTAAACCGTAACGCTCTGCTGTGGCTTGATTCAGGATTTTCCGGCCACTCATTGCTGATTATGTGCCGTGATGATTTTTTCCCATTACCATTTTCATCTACGTTTAATTAAACCTTTCATCAGACAAAGACATGAGCCATTATGCCCTCTGTATTTCAGAGAATAGATTGAAAAATGACAGATGCCTTGTGCTGACCTTTCCCAGTCTCTGCCTGCTGGCAAGGCAACTGAAAGCATATTTAGCAGCATATTTATCTCATCCAAAGCACACCTCAGACTTAATCTTAATGGCCTTTTCATTATCCCTCTAATTAAGCGGTGCAATGAGAGTTAAACTGTTTCTCAGCTGCCTCTAAAGGCTGGCCCTGATGTCAGACCCTGTCCATACACGTTAATCTGAGACCGGTAAACTCACCTTAAACACAAAGTGTAGTCATCAGTCATTAGCGTTGTTGGGAAATTTACTTTTTAACCAATTGTTTACAAAAAACAAATAAGAGAAAAAGAAGCACTATTCTTTGTGTCTCAGTCATGTTAAGGTCATTTAGAAGGAAGCAATTTAATGTAATTATCAGATTTAGCTAACACTCTCACCGACTAAATACGTAAACATGCAGAATGTTTATGTAACTGTGCAATTAAGCGTTTGGTAGCTTAACTCAGAAAAAGTGATACCAAAACAAAATAGAGAGGGCCACTAAAGTCTGCTGCTTGGGAAGACTAATGTGTCTTATACAGGTCCAGAGGAAAGAAAGGTTAATCAAACCAGAACTTTATGTCAGGGATAGATTTTCCAGCAGCAATAATGAATATATAGCCCTCTCTGCCTTTTACTGACATACTCACCTGAAACGTCAAACTGAATGGAAGGATCCCTGGACCTGGAGAAATACCAGCTGAGATCCAAATGAAAACCTTTAACACCCAATAAGCCCAAAGCAATACATGATATAAAATAGAAATCAGAGAAATATCTGCTGACAAAAGGTGATTTTTTTTTCAGCCAAGTGTTTGTTTTGTATAAAGGTACAGTTTGGTTATCTTAATACCTAAATAACTCTAAAGTGATTTAAGCATGTTATGCTCTTAGATATGGGCGCCGTCTTTCCAAAATAATTCTGATACAATGGCACTGACAGTATTCTAGCTATTATATAGTTGCATGATCTATATATTTATGGCAATGCTTTTTATGTTCAGTGACAATTTCATTTAAATAAAGTTAAATTTTAAGATTTTTTTGTTTACTGCTGCCAGATACTCTAGTTTTACTTATTCTACTTGATTATTGCATACTGAAAAAGTACAGAATAATGTTTGTGGGCTATTTTATGTTTACTTTGGGTGTAAATATTTCAGGTGAGCATCCCATTCAATTAAGAATTTTTTGATGCTGTTCAACAGTCAAAACACTTTTATAGGATAAATCCTTCTCAACCATATTTAAAGTGAGACCAATAATTAAATTAAATAATTACAATATTAAGGAGGTATCCATGTTGAGCTGTATGCAGAGGCTACTGGCATGAAACATAGGAAGCCACTGTTAAGAGTTTGAATTGTCCACTTCAAATGCTCAAAGAATGAATTTTAGGAGCATGGGTTCATGGATTCATGAATTTTAAAAAAGTTATTTCCAATAAAAAAACTGGTGAAAAACTAGAAAAATAAAAATTTTGCTGGATAGTGATCCTTTTACAGCCCTATCTCTCAATCAGCAGACTAAACCATTTGGAAAACCCCGGGGTAGGAGCTGAGAATGAGAGTAAATAAAAGAGGACTGTAGATCTTTTAGAGAGATTGTAGTAAGAGGAAAGGTCAAATAGTCCTCTCTAAATGCTCCCACTATGTCAGGTGTTAACAAAAAGGCTGGTTTTGTTGTACTTTTAAAATATAGTTATTCAATGTATGTAAAGCAGGAGTGTTAATATTTTGGTGTAGATATTCTCTTAGCATGTGCTTTCTTCTTTTCTACTGATAAAATGTTCTGAAATTAAAGGGTACCTCGATCAAAATGTCAGATAAGAAATGCCAATAGTTGCACAGGGATATTTTTGACAGTGAAGTGAAATACATGACACATAAATGTGTAAATACATTAGTTCAAGTTGTTAACTAAATAATTATTGTGAATACAAAATGTATAACTTAACCATTTTGTAAACCCTGAGAGCAACAGAATAAATATGTTTCTGATAAACATCTAACAAAGATTACACAAATCTATTAAAAATTATTTAAATCTTAAATAAATCTACATACTTTTTGTAATAATCAGGATAAACATTTCATGAATAATGAGATGTAATCAGAATCACTTCATAATTAACCCCAACATTTTTATTTTTTGTTGCTGGCAATCAACCAATTTATGTGAATACAGCAGAGGAGTTTGTAATCTTGCCAGAAGATGGCACTCTCTACTAACGCTGGCTTGCAGTAATGGTGGCTGCAGCCACACTTGGCTGGGTGATAATAGGATAATAGGCTCATGCTGGCCAGGAGACGTTTACCTGATAAATATCTTTGGGGAGTCTCCAAAGTGCTTGGTGCAGCTGGATTAGCCAGAGGAAAAAGACTGACATTCCATTTCCCTCTGAGTAAAATGAAATAAAAAGCCCCAGGGATTTGTCTGCGACCCTGTTAGCCCTCACTCCATCCAAGTGATTATTGAAATGTAAGGGGCTGGAGGGTACAGACAGGTATTAACGATATTAGGCTGTGCAGCACCTCAGAATTATTTTCTAATTAACATATTAGCTAGATCCTGATTTGAAGAGAAAGAAAGAAAGACATAACGGGATTTACAATACACATTTGTTTTGTATAGTATCATCTAAGGCTAAATACCGTAGGTGTTAGTTTAGCATTTAGTGAACAGGAATTCCTTTGGTTCACGTTAGACTTGTATGCATTTTATTGGCTTGTGTGGGATTTGGGCAGGAAACCAGAGCTAATGCCCCCTCTCCCACTTCAAACGGATGCCAGGCACCCTTAAATGTCATGGGGTGGTTAGAGAGTTGAAGAAAGTGGGAGGGTTGAGAGGGGCTGAAGAGTGAGAAGCTGTGGCTCACAGAACGAAGATGGAAAAATCCAGCCACACGGACTCTGTTTTCAGCTTATCAGTGTGAGCTGGATGTAGAATGACTGAACCAGCTAAGCCAAACCAGATGCAGGTTGCCCTGTGCCACTCTTTGTCAGGTACAGAGCTATGTCAACATGCGGTGCTTTGCTGGTTTGGGAAGATGCCTCTTCACGATGATCCAGATGTTTCAGATGAGCAAACAGAAGGGTGCTAGGTTGCTCTGCGCTACATCCTCCTTCACTCAGAGTAGTTGTTCCTAAACCTTTGAGCTTCTGATCCACAAAATTAAATGCAGATTAGATTTATGTCTATTTTTTGAGGAGGCAAGTACTTTTACTCACCAGTACTTGTCAGCATAATAAAATACGGTTACAAGTTTTGAGAACATTTCCATATAGATGGTCCAGGTCCTGTTACAATCTTCAAAATATGAAGAGTTTTTTTTCAGCAGGTAGCCATGCAAAAGGCCAGGCTCAGGCAAATGGCTGCCCATATTAGTTTTCCAACTTATCTGGAATCTGTAAATGGAAAACGTGATTAGAAATTGTTTTTTTAAAACTCAAAGAAAATAGCAGGCCTACACCTTACCTATGAAATACCTAATCTTAGGTATGTAATTAGCTTTGTCGTGTAAGTGAAATTGCCTTAAGTCACAGACGTGCTAATTATGTGCCATGAAAACTACCATGGAGGTTCAGGCAGACTCTCCTGTAACAACTGGTGCTTGATTGGACGACTTTCTTAGTTCAAATTACTTTCTTCTAATTGTGAGTTCAGAATTAAACCTGTAGGTTACATTATGTTTTTGTGCTAAACTAATTTGTATCACACGCCACTAGTGAAAGTGTAGTCCCACAAAACCAACAAAACTGTTTAATTAATTTTTAATGCAATGAAATAACATGGATTCAGGTTTTTGGTGGAAGTTTAAGTAACAAAACACCACATACTAACTTGACATCCATTTAAGGATTTGTTTACTGGTATAATGAGTTGTTTAGGACAAAATGACTTCCACTTTGTTCCAAGCCCCTTTCAGACTCGTCATTATGTTTGTTTTCTGGTTCCAACCAATTTGAATTTACATTTAAAAAACATAAATTGATTTTAAGTAAAGCATTTTTGAGTTGAGGTAACTAACTAAAAGACAACAAATTCAGCTAAACACCTAAAGTAACACAGAGGATTTAGTATATTCTGTTTTTCATGTTGCAAAAATGTCTGTGAGAGGCTTTCTCTTAATTGTTTCTCTGGTCTTTTTTCTCTTGTTTTACACAAGTTTTACACAGAAACACTTTTAGTTACATGCTGCCTCCAACCTTCATTTTTCCTTCTGTCTTATATCCACCCACCCAAAAATAAAGATTAGCTTAATCTGTTAATTATTGAAAAAGAAAATAGTAGTTTGCTCTAGATAGGCTTTTTGTTTCAGGCCCTAGGACCAACTGCTCCGGGGTCTCACTTAAATACATTGAGTAGGATCTATAGTTAAAGTGTGTGAATTAATTCGAGTATACGCACACTTATAGATCACAGCTCTACCTCAAAGTTTGCACGCAAGGTTTTGCCTCTTGTTTGGCCTTTGACCACATTCAACCATAAATGGTCGTGGTGAAGCACATCATTAATGTCAGAGTTTATTGGCTGTTTACTGGCTGATCAATGGTACTCACGGAAAAATCAGGAGCTCTTTTCCTATTTCCTCAACACAATTTCTCAAAAGCAGAAATCGACGTGACTCGATTTGCCACAGTGTCACAGTGTCACCGTGTCAAATAAAGTTTACAAACTGCCAGCAGCACTTTAGAAAGCCAACAGTACACTCCACGGCAGAGCCTGCTATCTCTGCTCTCTGGTGGTTTGGAGACAGCTTCAGTCACTGTTTCCTGCTGGTTACAGCAGAATAGTGCATCAATAAATCAGTTTAAATGTCTCACACCTTGTCACAATACAGTATGCATGTGTCAAGGTATGTCTAGGGATTGCACATTTTTATGTCTCTATGCATATTCGTAAATTCTTAGGTTTCATACTCTAGGCCCCCTGAAGTTAAAACCAATGTAGATACCAAGGAAGTTTACCAGATACCAGTTTCAACCAGAACCTTGTTTAAAAAACTGACTCATGCTTGATAACAGCTTGAATACCATGTTTAAGTTTCATTATGTCCTTTTAAATCCTCATTTCTTGTGCTTATTAGATTGACAACATGCAATGCTTTTATAGCTGGAATATCAAAGGCGGAAAGTGTGTGTTCAGAGGGTTGTGTCGGTCATCGGGAGTCCCTCCGTCTCTTTCTACTCCTGCCAGAATGAGTGTTTATAGGATTTTAGTCTTGTTTTCTCCAGCGTTAATTTGTTTCCATGAAGCCAGCCATGACACATTCTCTCCTTCTCCTCAGCCTTTGTGTGGCTTTATTTTACAGAGTTGTGAACTTCTCTCTATGTCTCTTTGCGCTGAATAGAAGACCAGACCACCTCAACTGCTTTCACACGGCTATACTGAATCTGAGCATGATCATGTTTCACATCCAAACCCAGCTATTGCACTGTCTTGCAGTTTTTAATACGCATCTCGCTGTATTGTTAAACATCCTGAGGTATGTTATTATGGTTCATCTGTATGACTGGATAGACGAACATATTGCAGTGTGAAGGAATTCCATTTCCCATGGCTGTGAAGGAGTCTCACATTTCCAGTTTTGCCAGCATCGCACTCCTCCCTCCCTGTGGCTCCGTTTGGCAAGTGGAACATGCCACCTCTGTCATCACTGGGATTATACGAAACTCATTTGGCTTTGATTAGAAAACCATTAAAACACAAACGTGTCGGTGACTGACCTGTGACCTTTCTCATCACAGTACAAGCAAAACGAGTCCCTCACTTTTCCTCTCAGGCTCTTTGGACCCCTCGGGTCTGGGTCAGGGTTTGGTAGTGTTTGTGCTGTCTTTCTGTCAGACATGCATGATCCACTGCCACTTAGCAAGAGCAGGAAGAAAGGGGGCTGATAAATGGGCTACTTCCGGGCCCGAGGGTTTCTTCATGCAACGCAGTGGATTACGTTACGGATTGCAAACAAAGTCCCTACCATCTTTTATTTAATTAAACATTCTGTTCTGAAGAGTACTTGAGTGTCAAGTTTGTAAAGTGAAAGCCTACAGACAGGTTTTTAAGTGGTCATTGTAGCCTACTTGTACACAATAACACAGGACAAGACATTTTTGGTTAAATATTTACTTTTTATTTCCTTATTTATTTAATTGCTTGCTAAACTACAGCAGCTATAATGTGCTAAAATACAAAGAACAAATCCTCTGAATCTGGACTCCCTTCCTCACTCTATTCCACAGCCTGTATTTCTGCCTCACCCTTTGTGGAGTTCAAAAACATGGTTAAACCCTGAAGTTAATTTTATATCAGACCATATCAATGTAACGAATATATGCCATATTTTCCAAAACTACTATTAATATTCTGCTATCTCTTTAGAACAATCCAGTCCAGATTTGAAGTGTGTATGTCTTGTAGTTTTTTTATCTAGAGAAGAATAAATGTGCCGAAGGTAGTGAAATTTGAGCGGAATCGCCCGTTCTTCATTCCCCGTATCTGAAGATGTTTGAAATTGCAGCAAATTTGTCCGTTTTCACGCATTTCAAATGAGTGTTTTTATTGTCGAAGCGCAGATATTTCATTATATCTTGAAAGCAGTTTTTCTGGGAGCTAGACTTCACCCCCACACCCACAACATTTACATTCACCCCCCAAAACCGCGACCGCTGAGAACACCGGCAAAGCCGTGCTGGAGGGCGGACAGCGGAGGAGAGACCGTGTTGAAGTGACTTGTTAGTCATGTTTGCCCCCTAGTAAATAGGGCAGATGGTCATTATTGCATAAATATTCTTGCCTTTCCTCTCTACACCGTTCCAGCTGTTTGAAATCATTCTGGTTTTGGGCCTAGTTATACTTAATCACATGTATAATCCCCTCCGGCTCTCAGGTAAAACACTCCTAAGATTAAGATTAAATCAACTTTATTTGCCAGGTATTGTATGTTCATATTCATATGCCAGGTACAGGACATACTAGGAATTTGTTTTGGTGTAATTACACTGTGGGCAGCAGCGCAAATGGTCTTGCCTTAGGACCAACACTGGATGCTGTGGTATTTTGCCATGGGCTGGATTTGAACCCATGACCTTCCATCTGGAAAGTTATTCATGAGATGTGATAAACTGTTGGGGGGACTAGAGTCTGACGAAAATTCTCGTATCTCTGGGCTTTCTAGTGTTAAGCAAATGCAACCTAATGACATCAAATTGCAATCTGACCGTGTGTATCTGCAAATGAAATCACAACTCTCTAATCTGGCTCGATAACTCCGTGCGGAGCTTCAAACGAGGCGCGCGCTCCACCGCCTGCTTTTGGGATGTTCGATACGGAGCCAATGAGGAATATGAATCATAATGATAATTGCATTAAACAATAAATAAGCAAACAGAAAGTTGTGTAGAGATTAATTTGCGTTCTTAATGGCTCCTACTTAGTGTTTTACTGCTTTTATTTTTGGGAGAAAAAAATAAATAAATATATAAATACTTTAAAAGACCCAGCAAAAAATTAGGGTGGCTATGACATATTTTAGAGTGGTTCCAGCCACCCTAAAATGGCGCTGTTAACGTCGATAGATTGGCCTATCACATAAGATTCTCATAAAATACATTGAGGAACGGAACTTATAACAATGTAAAATGTGGAAAGATTCAAAGGTTATGACTTTTTTTGCCACATTTGTTCCCTGCCTGCTCCCCTTTTTAAATCTGTTAAATAGCCATCACCTTCCTCTGGGGAGCAGTTTCTGTAGTTTCTTCATCCCTTTGAGGGCAGAGCGTTTGGGCTGTATCTGGACTAACTCCAGGCTGCTTGAAACAACTAGAGACCAAAGCAGGTGGAGGGTGACGAAGGACGACAATCTGAACGCACGATCCGATAAGCAGCAGTTTGTTCAGCTCCTCCAGGGTGGCACTGATCACCGGAACCCCATTCACCTCCACCAGTCTGTGAGGAGAAATGGTAGACACAATATACAGTATGCTTCATAATTTACGATGGATGACAATAACGTGCCCTGTAACATTTTTTTGCTCACTTATACAGAATCTTTCCATTGCAACATCAGAGATAAATCAACATCACCTTGTGTACGTGATATCTCGTCTCTAACAGAGTGGTTTCTCTAACAGTATACTGACAATAATTCTTTAATTGCTTAAGCTTGTTGGCTCTTTTCTGCATCCAAGTATTACATTACTCTGTTGCCTGTTTTGGGACTATTTTTTATGGGTCTCCATAGCTACTGAGCTTAGAAAAAACATCCGGTTAAAGAAATGGGTGGGATGAGTAAGATGTGCCAAGGGAACACACTTTAGATTTCCTGAATTATCTGCTCAGTATTGTTTTTTTATTGCTTCTTTCTTACCTGTCTTCCACACAGAGGTGAGAGTCGTCCACCTTGACCACCACCAGTCCACTGCCATCTCTGTAGCAACATGTGAAGCCGTAACGTCCATCAGGACGCTGCTTCTCCTGCACAACCATCAGCATGGCTGGAGACTGAGGCGTCACAAGCTGGTTAAAGCTGCCAAAGCCAGAAGTCTGTTTTTCAGCCTTCTCCTAAAGAAAAGAAGCAGTAACATTACTTCTGTTTGAAGAAACAAAAAAAACTCACAGATAGAGGAGCTGCAGAACGTTGGAATAGCATGCAAAACTGTTGGTATCTAGCTTTTTGGATTCAAGACACCTGCAATTGCAGCTGCAAGTCTGTCTGACTATGCCTCTACATGTTTTGCACATAGAGATTACATTTTTCTGCCTGTTCTTCTTTCTAAAATAGATGTCAATCCTTAAGTCTTGCCCTTGATTCTCAATAATATTTAGGTTTGAAGTCGGTTTCATCAAGTCTAAAACTTGAACATGCTGCATATTTATTGTTGTCTTGGAAGATGATAAAGCTTCTCCCGGGACCAGCTTCTCATCTGACCAGCATCCCTGTTACTGCTGATGAAAAGCACCTTGGCATCTCAAATGTTATGCTGGAGATATTTAATGTTAGTTTTCTTGCGTTAGTTCCTATTATCCTTGAAGATGAAGTGCGATGGAGGGCGGACAGATAGGTAAAGGTAGACAGGAGTTAGAGGAGCGGCACGACGGCCAGGCGGAGAATCCAGGTGGAACTTGCAAGTAGACAGAGGTGATGCGTTCACGGCCAGTCGGAGAATCCAGGCGGAGCTGGAGAACTGACGGAGGTTGTGAGTTCAGGAACTCGGGCAACCAGTGGGTTCGTTCCACAGCGTCACGAGGATGGTTTTAACCAGAAAACCAGGTAGATCGCCACAAGAAGGATCCAGCGCATCTCCAGGTAAAACCGTTACTGGCTAGCACTCAGGCGTTGAAGTACTGGCCTGCAGCTCCTCTTGTACTCACTGCCTGATGAACCGATAGGACTCAGGTGTGCAGGACGACAGCACACAACTCCGGGAAAGGTGAGTCTGACGCTAACTGGTGGCCAAAATGGTGAGTGGCGACAGCAAAGAACAAACAGCAAAGGACCCCGGAACACAACAGTACCCCCCCCTCAATGGTCGCCACCTAGTGAAGCGGTGATCCGAGATGAGCGTGGCCCTCCCAATCGACTAGGTACTGCCAGCCACGAATCCGCCGACGGGAGTCCACGATCCGGCGGACAGAGTAGGCCGGATGGCCATCAACATCACGGGCGGGAGGAGGGGGCTCCGGAAGAGGGCACAGCGTACTGGTCAGGACGGGTTTAATCCGAGATACATGGAAGGTGGGATGAATGCAAAGGGAGGCTGGAAGGCGGAGACGGACAGCAGAGGGATTGATAATTGCTTCGATCTCGAAAGGACCGATAAACCTGGGAGAAAGCTTCTTGGATATGGATCTCAGGGGAATGTCACGGGACGACAACCAAACCTTCAGGCCAGGAGTGTAGGTGGGAGCTGGGATCCGTACTGTTGAGGTTGCAAATTGTGTTTCTCCCAACGTTCTGGCAACGGCGGATGTGGTGGCGAACTGAGGTCACAGAGATGTTGTACGGACGGGAGCAGCGGGGGTTGATAACCTAAGGAAGCTCTGAATGGAGACAGGCCAGTGGCGGCAGAAATGTGGCTATTATGGGCATACTAGACCCAAGGGAGGAAATGACACCAATCAGATGGGTTTGAGGAGGTAAAACAGCGGGGTGTGGTTTCAAGATCTTGGTTTCGTCTCTCGGTTTGGCCATTAGTCTGAGGATGAAAACCGGAAGTCACTGAAACCTTCGTAGGAAGTGCGGTACAGAAACATTTCCAAACCTGAGATATAAATTGGGGTCCCCTGTCGGACAGGATCTCCAACGGGATTCCATGAAGGCGAAACAAGTGTTTGATCAGTAGTTGTGCGGCCTGAAAGGCTGAGGGCAATTTACGGAGAGGAACGAAGTGACAGGCTTTAGAAAAAGGATGTACAATGGTAAAAATGGTGGTCATGCCTTTGGACGGTGGTAATCCTGTGAAAAAATCAACAGGAATTGGGGACCATGAGCGTTTGGGTATGGGAAGAGGCTGAAGGAGACCGGACGGGGGTTGATGGGATGATTTACTTCTAGAACAGATCTTGCAGGCTAGGACGTACTCCTTTACGTCCTTCTGAACAGAGGGCCACCAGAATTTACGGTTAACAAGAGCAATGGTTCGACTGATACCTGGATGACCTGAGAACTTGGAAGCATGGATCCACTGCAGGAAACGGGCTCGGACGGAGGTAAGTACGTAGATCCTGTTAGCTGGGCACGAGTCAGGGGCTTGTTCGGACAGTTGAGCCTGCTTAATTAGATCCTCTATCTCCCAGGTAACTGCGACCACAGTGCAGCTTGGGGAAAGGATAGTGGCTGGAACAGGGCATCTGACTTTATGTAAGGGGACCCTGGACGGTAGGAAATGGAGAGGTTAAATCTGGAGAAAAACAATGACAAACGTGACTGACGGGGGTTAAGCCTCTTCGCTGATTGCAGGTACGTCAGGTTTTTATGATCGGTCCAGACTAGTACCGGATGTTCAGCTCCCTCCAGCCAGTGCCGCCACTCCTCCAGAGCCAACTTAATGGCCAATAGTTCACGATCTCCCACATCACAGTTACGCTCCGGAGGTGATAATTTGCGGGAAAAAAAGGCACAAGGGTGAGTTTTATTGTCATGGGAGGAGATCTGGGACAGCATGGCTCCCACTCCAGTATCCGTTGCGTCGACTTCAACGATGAACTGTTTAGATGGGTCAGGTTGGATGAGTACAGGGGCATTGGAAAAGAGGTTCTTAAGTCGAGTGAAAGCGGCTTCAGCCTCAGGGGTCCAGCTGAAGGAGATCTTGGTAGAGGTGAGGGCGGTTAATGGCAGGGAGGTTTGGCTATAATTACGGATGAACCTACGGTAAAAGTTGGCGAATCCGAGGAAACGCTGTAGTTCTTTGCGGGTCTCAGGGGTCGGCCACTCCAGTACCGCTCGGATCTTCTCCTCCGTGGGCCTTATCTGTCTGCCCCCTAGTATGAATCCGAGGAATGAAACAGATGGTTGATGAAACTCACATTTCTCTGCTTTGACATATAATTTATTTTCTAGGAGACATTGTAGAACCAGACGGACATGATGTTTGTGTTCCTCAAGAGTCGTGGAGTAGATCAGAATATCATCGAGGTATACAAACACGAAAATGTTTAGGAAATCCCTCAAACCATCATTGACGAGGGCCTGAAAAAAGGCAGGAGCATTTAATAACCCCAAAGGCATCACTAGGTACTCATAGTGGCCGATGGGGGTCTTAAATGCTGTCTTCCATTCATCGCCTTTGTGAATGCGGAGTAGATGATAGGCATTTCTTAAATCAAGCTTGGAAAAAATAGTGGCACCGTGAACTGATTCGAAGGCTGAAGATAACAAAGGCAGGGGGTACTTATTTTTTAACTGTAATGTTATTTAGCCCACGGTAATCAATACAGTGTCTTAGTGAACCATCCTTCTTACCCACGAAAAAGAAACCCGCCCCCAGGGAAGAAGAGGATGGGCAGATTATGCCAGCAGCCAGAGAATCCTTGATGTATTTTTCCATAGTCTCCAGATCTATGGAACAATCATTCAGACAATGAAGAGGTAATGAGTTCCATGGACTTTCTGAACACTGGAGCGAGGTCGTGATTATCAAGGGGAATGGTCGACAGGTCTGGCAGATCTGCTTCCTGCGGTTCAACCGCTGACGGACTTGGGGGAACAGCTGAGCGGAGACAAGATGCATGACAGAAGGAGGACCAGGATTCGACATGCCTTTCTGACCAGTTGATTCGGGGGTTGTGCTGTTGGAGCCATTTGAAGCCTAGAATGATTGGTGAATTGGACGGGGGGAAAACCAAAAAAGAGGTGGTTCCAGAAAGGATTAAATGTAGCGGTTTAGTCTGAAGAGTTATTTGGGGAAGGGATCTTCCATCAATGGCCGTGACTCGTAGAGGGACAGTTAGTGGTTCGGTCTCGATAGACATTTGTTGGACTAGCATGCTGTCAATGGGATTCTGTTCACAGCCTGAGTTAACTTGAGCGGACAACGGTAATGTCTGGTTCTTGAACACTAACATGGCAGGTAATGATAGACGAGGCGAGTCGTTACTTTGTAGGTGGTCCGCCAGCCTCCTTGCCTCTACTGGCGGACTGAGAGGTTTAAACGGACCGGGCACTGGGCTAGAAGGTGTCCAGGGGATCCACAGTACAGACAAAGACGGGCGGAGATTCGCCTCTGTCGCTCCTCTGGGGAGAGGCGAGTCCGACTCACCTGCATGGGTTCGGGGTCCTGAGGAGTAGGAGGAGAAGGAGAGACCACAGGAGTAGATGTAACACCTCCCAGGTTCCTAAACGGCGGGTCTCTCAGGTTTCTATCCCTAGTACGAGACCGGATTCGGTTATCCAGGCGAATGGTCAGATTTATTAGTTCTTCTAACGTCTCTGGTTCGTCTAAGGTAGCGAGCTCATCTTTAAGAGACTCGTTCAGAGCTTTAAAATAAGCGCTCTTTAATGCAGCTGCATTCCATTCGGTAGCTGCAGCTCTTATTCTAAAATCTACAGCAAAGTCTGATATAGTACGCTGGCCCTGTTTGACTTTCCATAACTGAAGACTTGTCGGAACTCCCTCAGAAAATCATCAAACGAGCAACCATTATCAGCGGGTAAAGGGAAATGGGCCACAGCCCACTCTAAAGCCCGCCCGGACAACAGGGACAAGATATAAGCGATCTTAGTGCTGTCGTGAGAAAAACTTTTCAGAGAGTGATTGAATATTATAGAACATTGTAACAGAAAACCCTTACATTTGCTCAGGTCACCAGAAAATCTTTCAGGAGTTGGAGGCCAGATTTCCAAAAATGTGGGTCGGACTAACTGGACTGGATCTGCAACTGACGCAGGATCTGGGGATGGGGTCTGAGGGACAGAACTGTGAAGAAAGTTAGCAAGTTCGTCTAGCCGTCCGTTGGTTTCAGCTTGGTGTGTGCCTAGTTCTCTTAAGGCTATGTTGTGTGACTGTAACAGGGTGTGTTGTTCAGATATTGTTCTTTTGATCGCGACTGCTGGGCATGTTTGTTGGCCTGGGTGTTCTGTCATGATGGGATTATTTTACAAACCCACATGCACAACACATCACAGGAGAGAAAGTTTCAGTGAAAGAGAATTTATTAAATTATAACTGAACAGGGTGAAGTAACGGGTCTGATCCAGAGCGAAGCGGGGCTCACGGAGCGGTCGGCTTACTATGAAAAAACACAGCGAGGAAGTGGTGAGTTCAATGCCAGATATTGGAAAGATCTTACTTGTGGAAGTGGGGTGCAAAGCCTGGGGGGTTTGCTGAGGGTGTTCAAGGTCCTTGAACACAAAGTGGGATGGAGGGCGGACAGATAGGTAAAGGTAGACAGGAGTTAGAGGAAGGGCACGACGGCCAGGCGGAGAATCCAGGCGGAACTTGCAAGCAGACGGAGGTGATGCGTTCATGGCCAGTCGGAGAATCCAGGCGGAGCTTGAGAACTGACGGAGGTGGTGAGTTCGGGAACTTGGGCAACCAGTGGGTTCTTTCCACAATGTCATGAGGATGGTTTTATCCAGAAAACCATGTAGATCGCCACAAGAAGGATCCAGGGCGTCTCCAGGTAAAACCGTTACTGGCTAACACTCAGGCGTCGAAGTACTGGCCGGCAGCTCCTCTTGTACTCACTGCCTGATGAACCGATAGGACTCAGGTGTGCAGGATGACAGCACACAACTCTGGGAAAGGTGAGTCTGACGCTATCTGGTGGCCGAGATGGTGAGTGGCGACAGCAAAGAACAAACAGCAAAGGACCCCGGAACAAAACAACTCCCTGTAGGAGACTTTGGCACACAATTAAGCATTTTCCCCAAGTTCAGGTAAAGCCATTACAGAGCAGATTAACTTAGATGTCAGTTTATTTCAGAGCAGATCCCTGTTCAGCAGGGCTTGGGATGCACTCTGACATATTTTGTTCTCTAAACTGCCTGTCAAACTTGTGATGTGCCACTACAGTATAACAAAGTTCCCAAGAGATAAATACTCAGTGTGCATCAAAGCCAGTCGACCACCAAAATATAATGATTAGCTCCAAAAGAGATCACACCACAAGAACCTTGCAGGAATCAAAAATAACTTGAGTCTGACCACCGAATTCCAACAGCCTCTTGGCATACTTCTCTCTCCCCTCACATGGCGTGTGAATGCCTTGCAGCAATAACTGCCGCCTTGTAAGGGTCAGGGGTCAAAGTTAAAGCTTCTCCCTCTCTAGACAAGTGGGCCAGACAGGATATAGCAACGGAAATGCAGCCGAAGCCCCTTGACGAAACTCTAATATGCATCTTTTACCCCTCCAGCTTGTTCAGTTTGGGTAGTGTTTCAAGAACCCAAGGACTTTTCATTTCATATTCCTCTTGTTTATCCAGAAGTTTGGATCAAATCCCTGCCTACCTGAGGCAGACCAAGTGTTCTTTTCCACAAATCCAAACTGAAGTAAGTGAAAACATCAGGAAATATTCAGTGAAGACAATGAAATTTTCAGAGCTAATATAACTGAAGACGACCCATCTATGGATTTCTTTTCAGCTAATTTTTTTCCATCAACATGGAAGGCTAAGGAAGGGATAAACCAATATTTTCCAGATTTCCTATCTTCCACTATCTTTTTTTTTTACAACCTAACAAGATTATTTAAAGTAATCTTCCCCATTTAACGTTCTCACCCTTCAGTTTGTTTCTGTTTTCCTCTGCTCTCACTTTTTCCCTCCTTCTGTCTCAGCTGCTTTATGGACGGTATCCAGTTGCAGGCGATCCTAGTGATTAGACGGCCCATGATGAAATATTTCCTTATTGTTTGAAATTTAGGGCAGGCCAAGAGGACCAAACACTGGGCGGTCTGTTCCTTATTTGAACAGCAGCCCTATCAGTTCCCAGACTGCTTCTTGGCCCTGACCTGTGTGTTAACTCTGATTAGGTCATATGATAAACATTAGTGCTGCTGCTTTTCCCACAAACTCAGCACCTAAAAAAGTGTGGCCCAGGGGCGGCAACGTGACACGGGGCACCTTTCAAAGCCGAAGCCGCGTGTGTCCTTTCATGGCATCTCGTTAGGGCTTTACCGACGAGATAAAAGAGCCACGTTAAAGAAAAAAGAGGGACGCTCCACTGGGGGATAGAAGCAGATAGTTTTACACATGCTGGCCCATTTCTCCATTTCACTCTCCCAGTAGCTTTTGTCACATGCATTCCTTTGTTGGTATGGTCACAGGCTATCAAATGTCAGTGCTAAACATCCTTTTCTCAGTCAACAGTGCAAGTTAATCTAAATTACCTGCCCGTCTGCCCGATCTCACAACAAGGAGGACTTCAGTTCTTTAAGTGGATACACCATTCTTTTTTTTTAAACTTTTCCTTTTTAAAGTGTGTTCATTCTTGTTGCTTCCAACAGTTAATATCTGTTCCATAAACCAAATAAAAAAAATGGACAAAGGAAAGAAACATTGCAATCAAAAGTAGCCAAAGAACAATTTCATTATGCAAAAGTGTAGTTAATTGAGACAAAAATAGTGATACAAAAATAATTCATATCAATTGTAAGTTTAAGAGAAGTATTATATGGAGAATGAGAGGAAAGATGTTATCTTAGTGCAGTAGGCTGGAGACTTATCAAACCAGCACCTGACAAGCTATATATAAAAGCTTCCTGTGGTGAACCCAGTCTGCCGAAACTCACAATAGTGATGAGCAGCGTCATCTGCAAAAACTGCAATTCACAACACTAACATCCTAGGCAGAGAAAAATCCATAGTATTACAGTTAGTTTTGAGTTAGAGCAAGCATGTATGATAAACTGTTAAACCTCATTCTTACTGTCTCAGTGGTCTGATTTATATGTCTTTCAGCTACTGGTTGTACCTGTGGCATGTTGTTACCTCTTTTTTAAACCCAAGATAAAGGTTTCATAAACTAGTTTAGGAGAAGTTTCCAATAGCGACATTACTTTTGGTGGGTGAAAGGAAACCATTCTCTTTACTTTTATTGCTTGGTGAAGATTTTTCAGGTTTTCTGTATAGGTGATTGTGTTCAAGGTAATTTTTCTGTCAGACCAATTGGTTGTTACATAACTTAACCACATTATAAAGTTATTTTTTATGAAAAAAATTTTTTTCCTCTATGCATCCATATAAAGTAAAAGATTTTGAAAACTCCCTTTCTGGATGCAACTACCTTTTATAGTGTTGCTTACTTTATTTAGTTGGGGAAAATGCTCATGTGGTTTCAGAAAGAGGTTTTTAATAAATCTAATTTGCAAACAAATGGAAAAGCTGTTTATGATTTTATTGTAATAACATTTTAAGGATTTTCAGTTTTTTATGTAACTTGTGATGAATGCTTATAAATTAAATATTGAGCTTTTTTGTCAAATCAACAATGATAGTGCTCTACCTTGTGACCACCTGGTTTTACCGCGATAATCTGTTTAAGATCTACAGTTAAAAATCTTAGAACACAAAAAAATCTTAACATTTTCCTACAAACTGATTTATGCATCAGATCTGTAATGTCTGGGAGGAAAAATGGCCAGTCAAACAAGATGCACAGTAACAGTTGAGAATAGATTTAAAGAAACATATTCTGCAAAAAGTAACACCAAATTTGACTCTGTCGTTTCTGCGCTTGAATCATTTTATTATTCCATACCAAACATGCCTCTCCCAGTATCTGCACTTGTTTTGGTGCACATATCAGTTTACTCAGTGTTTATTTTTGGAAATGAAAACATTCTCCATCTCAGACGATGGAGCTTTCCCACATATTGGTTCAACTGTCCTTCACATGCCGTGGATTAAACTCAAATGACTCCAGCACTTTTTGAATGTGCATATTAAGCTCTGCAATAATTTAGCATGCAATAAATGGCACTATTTTTTATCTATGGTACCTTCAAGTGGCTTCCTTGCCAAACATTTAGAAGATGAGCAGCTTGTCGATTGAGATGCACAATGGTAATTTCTTCCTTAAACACTTGGCAGTTCAGCTTCATCTTTTCCAGCAGACGAACATCCAACTGTCTAAATGAAAACAAATCACCTTTCAGAGACTATGAAAGACTTAAATACATATAGTCATGTAAAATTATCAAAATTAGTAGCTACAACAAAACACGTTCTTCTACAGTTAGATATTTATAGATGTTTCACCAGAGTTAGATGGACAGTTTTATCTCCAAAAAAATCTAACTGTGAAAAACCTAAAAATGTATTACCTTTGACAAACAAAAATATCACCACAACGATAAGTTGCAGGAATTTGAGATAAATGTTTCTTTGGAACACTGTTCTCCAACCCTGGTCCTCAAGGCACACTGCCCTTCATGTTTTATATGTCCCCCCACTTTAATGAACATGATTCGGAGGATTACAGTTTGGAAATCTGCCATTAACTCAGATGAGGTTTGCTATATGAGGTAAACATCTAAAACATGCAGGGGAGTGTGCATTAAGGAGCAGGGTTTTAAACCATGTCCAGCTTCCATCCTCATTAGGTTCATGTATCTTGAACAAGGGAAAGAACTACAACATTGACTTTGGACACACAGCTGCATTAGAGGAAAGTTGATACAAGTCTCAGCAGGGAGTGATTTTTTTTTAGTTTGGAAGCAGCAATAGTTGAAAAATGTAAGAATCAAAGTGAAAGCAGATGCTATGTGCACATTACTCTGTAGGGTTGTAGTAGTAGTAATAATAATGTTTTGATCATTTTCTGTGGAGCCGGGCTACCCAAATCCAGACCAAAAGACCTACCAACCCCCAACTTTTAGATGCATCCCATCTCCAATACCTCAAATTACTGTATTCCTAATTAAGTAGTATTTAAGCTTTGCAGCGGCCTGATAAGTCATTAATTTGATGTGTTGAAGAAGACAGGCATTTACTAGTTGCAGACTGGATTTGGGGACGCCAGCTTTTGCATGAGCCTAAAGGTCTAAAACAACTAAATTAAATAGTAATTGAACCTTGATGAACTAGTTGAAGTCAAAAACATTTGCATAATTATTTTTCAGATTAGTCAGGTTAGGGTTTAATAGTTTTCTCCTAATAAATAAATAATTTAAAGATACTTTTTTTGCTCTAATATTAAAACTTGTTTGATGATCTTAAATATTTCAGCAAGACAAAAAACCATAAAAAGAGCTCCATAATGAAGTCAGATTACTGGCTCTCACTGAACTATTGGAAGAAAACAGATCCCTACTACTTTTACAGTCTTAAGAAATATGACAACTACCTCTAGTGTTGTAAATGAAAGACGTTAGGAGTGTTAAGATTACCTCATCTGGTAAAATTTAATTTTTTTTATTTCCTGACAGTAAAATATTCAAATTTATAGTGTCATCGCTTGAGGGGAAAAGAATCCAAACTCTTTCCATTTCCAGGTTAGAACACCTTCACATAGACAATTTACCTACTTGTTTTTATGAGCGGCTGAGTTGTTAATGTTGTCTCTGAGGATCTGCAGTCTCTGCCTTTTCGGCTCTAGTTGGCTCTTAACCATTTCCAGCTTCTGTTTCAGCTCAGCGGAACCCAGTCTGTCCACATTCGCATCTATGTCCATGTTCTTTATCTCTGAGCAAAACGCTACCAGGTCGTAGTGAAGCTCCTGGACCTTTCATTGACAAATTATTCAATTTAATTGTAATGCCTACTGTGAAATTTCAAGGTGTGTTTGATATTTAATATGAACCTGAAGGATGACATTCTGCAGTGAGTCCACTTGTTGGTTTAGCTCCCGGATCCTCTCCTCTTTACCTCGCTGGTGTACTGTGGCGCTTTTGCTGACATTGTCTTTTTCATCGCTCAAATCGGAAGTAGGTTGCAATGGTGAACTCCTTTGTTTGTCCTGTGACATAAAACCGTGTTGACAGTTTGTTGTTACCTTGTGTAATCTGAAACCTGTAAATGATGCGTCCAAGTTCAGTACCACTTTACACAGATGCAGCTCCAGCTGTCTGTTCCCTGATGTTGTCTTCAGCAATGCTCCTATCTGCAGATCCATGGGGAGCTCCTCAAGGGAATCTGTAATTTTGCAGTAAATATCATAAAGACCATGTTTTTATAATATATTTGTATTACCCTGAATATTACAGCACCTTGCTTCTCTTTTAGTGTGAATAGGGTCTTATCATCCGTCAGTCCAAGCATTTTAATGCATGTGTCCATGACTTTTCCGACCGCTGTTTCTTTTGGGGTTCTGAGGTGAACTATCCTTTTTGATGCTGCAATTTGTACAAAATCAGGTCATTTAAGACAAAACAATTTTAAAATAAAGTAAAAAATTATCCAAGGATCTCAAAAGTCACCAGACACTTAAATCATGTTGATACCCATTCGTCAAATTTGGTGACAAAATAATCTTATTAAAATAATAATTTTAATCTACAATAGAGGAATGCTAGGAAATTGAACGACACACGGGAGTGGTTAAATTAAAGGAATGACAGTTAAACTGATCACATTGTTTACCACAGTCTTGTAAGGTAGAAATCTTAAATGTGTGGGATTCATTTGTTTGGAGCTCCTTGCAGAATTTTCGTCCAATATGTGTGCCAAACCTCCTTCATATGTTCACTCCTGCTTCTCACATGCAAAGAAATCTTTAAAAAAATTCTTCTGGTTTGCCTCTTCTCTGATTAAGGATCTTCTTTACCATCTTCTGGTGGACATTCCTTTCATGCTAGCATTTCAGTTCTTCTACACTCTTAATTGATTAGACAATACTCTGCAATGTATTTAAAGCTTTGGATAATTGGGGTTCTAATTATTGCAATTAGTTTTATTAAATGAAAAATACATCAATCAAAAGATCAATGAAATTGAACGTTGTCATGTGTCTAGGCAACCTGTTTGTCTCATTTGCTTCCGTGAATGAGCACATAGTTATTATCTGAAGAATTTATTGACTCACCATTAATTGTAATCTCTATCTGAGTGCTCCTTGGTGCCATCAGGTTTTGGCTGCTGTTCCTGTTGTCGAGCAAGACCATTAGATTAAAAAAAAACCTTGCTTTTTCTTTTAGTCATATTCTGTTTAATAAAAATAAAGACCTTTTTATTTGCATTTGAAAGGTTCAACGTCACTGGGAAATCACTCAAACAGTAGCTACAGACCTTCAATGGGTGTATTCTGCTTGGTATGTAAGGTTTATAGAGTATATAACCTGTACCTGAATCTTAGAGAGCGTTGATTCATACTCAGGCAGCTAACATGTGGAGAGGATGTGGACCTGCTCATGGAAGCCAAAGTTGCAGTAAATGTCTCTACATTATTTGGCCTCAAAGACTCTGGGTAAAAAAAAGAAAGAAAAGAAACATCCGGCAGAGACATATTTATTTATGGTGTCTTGTTTAAAACTTCGTTTTCACATTGAAGTTTGAATATCCCAGTCAAGATTTTTCCAAATGATACATGATATAAGATATATCCTCTCTGTGTTTGAGTACTGGCTGTAATTTTACCTCAGCCACAACCAAAGGGTTATTCAAAGAACTGTAACTGCTTCTTTTTTTTTTACAACCAAATTATATGGTTTGCAAAACTTAATAATGAACTCTGAACATCATTATGGCTTTAACAATTTTCAAAGAGAGATTGTATTGGGTGCTGTGCCATGTGACTGTCTCCTTGGAGTCTGCAAAAAGCAGCTGAAACGCCGACTGTTAACATTTAAGATGGTCGAAGTGAGGGTATTAAACAGGAAAACAATTATTTCTTTTGTTTGTTTGTTCTCAAAAACAGGAAACTATTTTAATGTTTTTCGTGGAATCATCAACACTTCATACCAAAGAACAGGATAAATATACTAGCATTAGCCTTGCACTTTATATAAACAATCTGTCAGTTGTAACAAAACGTGTGAGACGCTTTTTAATGTGTGTTGTTTTAAGCAAAAAATATCCCATTCATTTCACAAAATCTAAGCTAATAATGTCTTACAATTAGGTATCCACAAACGGCTTATCTAATCGGTATTTGAAAACAAACACTTGACTGGAACATCTCTAATTATTGAGGTGATAAATACCAAGCAAAGAGTCAAGTGTCTTGGTAATGGTGCTGGGAGGATGGAGCTCATTGTAAACGGCTGATAGTAAGCGCTCCTTGTCCTCGAGTGAGCTGATATGGAGGATGTCCAGAGTGTTGGCATCTACTAAGGCTATGTCTGACCCACGCAGGTTAGCCTCTGAGGGAGAAGAAAGTAGGCAATGTAATGACGCACACAGAAGTTATAAATGTCCTACCACCAACTGTCTTTTAGATATCTGACTAACAAAAGATTAAGTTTATCTAAAAGCAAATATGTATCTGGAGTTTCTAAACATACTAAGAAAATTATAGTTCTGACTCACTAACTTTCCATTGAAAGTGTTTTTTAATATTATTTTACATGAAATAAAGTATTTTTTCATATAAAAATCTACTACACACCCCAAAAAAAACTGGATGAAAATATGTTTTACCTCTGATTAAAGGGAGACATTTTTCCAGTCCAATACTAGTAAACCACAGGCAGAGGTCTTCTGTGCTCAGCTCACTGAGGGATTTGGCCTCTTCCTTGTGTGAATCCTGAGGAGATGCATGCATACAGTCTGTAGTACATGGCTACTAAGTCACACAACGGAAACCCTATTAATAAACAAACGCTAACAAAAGCTGTCTTTAGGGGAACGATTTTTTTCTAAAGCCGATACATGCCAAAGAAAGACTATGCTGAATCAACATAAAAAGTCTTATGATTACTTCCCATTGCCTTACTTTATTATTTTTATGTAACCGTGTTGAGTTAATCGGCTGTTTTCTCTAACAACAGATGAGATGACTCTGACTTTCCCCGCCGCTATTTAAACTTTGATGAAGTTCCAGGACCTTTCCTCATCTGCGTCACTGTCTTATGGGGATTCGGGGCAACTCTGCTAGATATGCATGTGAAAACAAGTTACAGCTCGTTAACATATTTGTCTGGTTATAAAGAGCTTAAACAACCCGAAGAACTAATACAATTTAAGAAATGTTTTCATGGTTGCAGAGCTTCAAACATTTACCAAGAAACTCTGATGGTGAAGGGTGTTGCATAGACTGATGTACATTATCTGCGATGTTGTAGTGATCTTCTCATGAATCATAGTAAACATATCATACCAAAGTGTCAGACATTGCCATGGCAGTAAAAAAAATTTGAGGGTTTTTTCCAGAATGGAAGATTTTTTCTTTGTTTGATGTAATAATGTGATTGTTTCTTGCATTTTGGTAATCCAGGCTGCGTCAAATTACTTATCCTGCCTCAAATATATTCCACACACCTCCATTAATATCTGGGTAAACGTCCTTTGGTAAATTATATTAAACCAAACCAAACCTCCTTGTGTGCAAGGCCCAATTGACTATTTGTTTTGTTGCAAAATCCACATTGAACTGGTCTGTAAAAAATAAAAGGTGCTTGAGATCCTTTCGAGCAAGTTAAGATTTTTTTTCTCACTTTTCTTCACTGACTAAAGAACAAACATATTTTAACTAATAAATACATCAGAGGCAGAAATAAACTTATTTGCTGAGCCTATAGTGTCAATCGAAGGTCAAGTGATTCTAGTTAACACATTAAATAGTCACTGAGAGTACTCTCCTATGTTCTAACATATACTTTAAAAAAATAAGCTTCCCTTAAATGTATCTGCCCTTGAAATTAAAACTGGACATATTCAGTGTTGTGATGATGCTTCCATTAACATCCCACTTTGGTGTTTTGGAATACCTTTTCAGCAAAGTTTCCATTCTGATCCACACTCTGAGGTTCAAACGAAGCTGGCCAGAAGAAACAAAGAAAAAGGATTCCTTGTGAGGTAGTGCTTAAATCTTCTATTAAGTGGAGATAAAAAAATTATGCACAGTATTTATCCATATTATGAAGACGGACTCACCAATGGTTATGCGCCGTTGCTGCGGCGATCCTTTTCTTTCCTTGCACTGATCTATAGCCTGTGTTGATGTATTGAAAGCAGAGATCTGAGCTGGTGTTTCTCCAAGACTGGAGGAGCGCATTAATGGACGCTGAAATATAGATTCTTGATTACTTTAGACTCCTATGTAATCACCCTAAAGTCTGCAAAAACAAACTCAAATAATCAAGATTTCAACATTCTGTCATGTGTCAGTAATAACTACCTTGCAAACTTGCACCAAAGGCAATATAAAAATATGGGGAGCTTTAAGTGAAGCCATACCTTACGGTGGATAAATGCATCCATCCGGGGTGTGTTAGGAAGCTGGTTAACTTCTGTCTTCAGCATGTAGGAACAATTTGAATCCCTGTTGTCCAGATCGTCTTAATAAAAGAGCACAGTTTAAACTGATATAAAAGAAAAGCCTTCATTCTTTTTCCAGAATAAGAAACTTAAAATTAATTTATTGTGGTTTTGTTGTATGAACCTGCCGAGTAGGCCAATATTGTGAATTAGAGGACAATAAAGAAATAATAAATAATAATACGCAGATATGGAAGTCTAGGAAGTCATGACCCAGTCGGTGCTGAATATTGATGCTCTAGAACTGGTCAGTAGTTTTTGAGGGTTGTTGTTTGTAAAATAATTGAACTTGACAGCATTGTTTGATATCTAGGACTGAAACCACCAGGAAACCTTGAATCTGCTGTTTTTCCCATACCCAGGCACTAGATGAAGCTGTGATTTTTAGGATGTCCTTTGTAAGACTCAAAGCATCAGCAGCAAGTTAATGCACGGTAATGTGTCTTCTGTCTCTAAAGAACTAACTGTTCATGTAATCCATATGTATTATCTGCTTATGTGAGCATACCTGCTGCATTTGTGTTCTGCAAATGAGCACTTCTCACCTTGTGTTCCAAAAAAGCTTCAGACTGAAGCTCAAGACACACAGTTTGTGTTCAATACTTTACGATCCCATCTGAATTTTTGAAAGACAAACAGACTCCAACTAGAGCAACTTGAGTCCTAAAGGGTGTCCTGCAACATGTAGACATGTCTCTGTTCCAACACACCTGAATTAAATGGCTGAATAACCTTCTTAGTAGCACCAGAGAGACCTGTGTATGACCTGATTATTTGACTCACACACATCCATAAGTTGTAGGAATAGAGTACTCATCCTCCCCACTAGATGCTCTCACTGATCTCCCAACCTATATAATAAAATAGTCACAAATTTAAAGACAGTGGACCGGGTGGAGCAACCACTTGTTTATGGAGGTATATATTGATCTTACCTGGGATGCTTCACCTGAGGCAGTTGCTCCAACCGGTACACTGTCTTCCGGCATCTTTAAATTTGGAGCAGGCCGTGTTTGATGAGATCGCGAATCGATTACTCCGCACCGTGACGTCATCGTAACAATTTTTTACTCTTACCCACATAGTTGAATTCGTGTCCACAGAGAAAGGAGGAGTTCGTAGTCGTAAAAATTAAAGTTGTACTCATAAGATTTTGCCCTCACAGCTTTTGGTTTCATATTCTCAGACCCAGACATATTTCAGCAGAATTTTGGCTACAACAACTATATTGAAATATAAATATAAATATGAATGTTAGAATTGTGCATACACCTTTTTGACAACATTCTCACTCCATACACCTTCGTCTACCTAACTCTCTGTCTTATAACATTCTTGTCAAATTGCAGAATAAGTTCAACCTCAGGTATATCTAAGTCGGATGGTCATAGATGCAGAGGCGGAGAAAATCCAATGCTATTTGATTCCAATGTCTTTTATCCTTGCTTCACACGTCAAATTTCAAAGACTCCGATCAATGTTGTCGTTTGAACGAGTTTTACTGAAAACCAACAGCGTGAAAGGCGATACAGAATATTTACTCAGTGGGGCTGAATTACAAATAGATTATATCAGCAAACAAACCGTCATGTATGATGATCCATATCCCTCAAGTTTTTTTTTTTATATGTGATTTTGCGTTGGATTATAAAATCCCCCAAATATACTTTGAAGTTTGTGGTTGTAGCACAATCTAATGTAAACAGGTTTAAGGGGGTTGGAATATTTTTGCAAGGCACTGTAGAATGAGTTGCTGAGTAACCGGCCAAACACTAGCCTGTCTGTCTGGTGGATGACATGCTTCTCTGACAGCCCAAATTCTTTCCCACAGGCTGCTCTTTTTCTTACATTTCCCAAATATCACTCGGCCATTTATTTTCTCCAACCATAACAAGCAAGACGAATGAGGCTGGAAACATGACATCAAGCTAAGCCCTGACTTTTTCATGCCACACATGGCAGAAATAGTGATGTGACTGTGACAACCTAAACTTCAATAAATTCAAAGGTTTAAGGATTTGGATGAAAAAGCAGTTGTCTTTTTTTTTTTTTTTTATGAATAGGAGAGCCAAGAAAAACATTAGCATCATCATGTGAGTGCATTTCTCGTCTCATTTCAGCTTGCTGTTTCTGAAAAGCTGGTTTGACTTTGATAGGGGTTGAGACCAAGGCAGAGTCAGATAAGACGGTGTAATTGGTTTATGTGTGTCAGCGCTGGAATCTTGTTTGGTTCGTGGAGAGGCAGAAGAGCACAAATAAGAGGGGCAGTTAGCTAACAGTCTCTTCATCACCTGGCTCACAGAGTTTATGGCCTGCAGCTAAGCGGAGTCGGAACATTGTGCATGCCAAGCCACTGCCTTATCGAGGCTAGGCTGAGAGAAGTGATGAGTGTTGACTACTTATAGACACACATGGGAGTACCTTCATATAGCTGACCTAAGACATTACAGTGTGTCTTTGAAATTCTGAGAAAAAAAACTATGTCTCAACCCTTGACTTCTGTGAACTCTCCACAGTCCCAAATGATGCAAAATAATTCATTCAATGCAGAAAATGTATGCATGCTTTTCATTTTCTAAGCAATAAAGATGTATATTCAGCCCTCCTTGTTTGAAATATATACCCATTCTTCTTTGCAAAATTAGCTTAGATATGTTTTGCACTAAACTATTTCACTGTTACTCTGCCTGTGTATTTAGGGTTACTGCTCTGCTAGACGGTGAACCCCCATGTCATTCTCAAATCGATTGTATCAAGAGAGGAGGGGCTGTGTCGAATCCCAAACTCAGTCAGCACCTCTTAACGAATAAATAAAAATAAACTTCCAGATAAATTTTGGGGGGAAGAAATTTAAATAAATACATAAAAACAACCAGAACCAACTTGCAGGTTTTCTTGTCTTTCAAAAACTGGAAAGAGAGGGCATGGAAAGAGTCCTTGGAAAACAAAACCTGGCAAAGAGGTGACAAAACTAAACAGGGAACAAAGTGGAACAGCTCAAGCAGAGATACAATCAGGTAGGATGAATGAAGCAGAGAGGGACAGAAGTGAATCCCATACACAGAAAATATGAATACACGCCAAACCAATTTTTCTGCATGCTTTCTGTGTTTCTTTAAGGGTCATCACACTTTACTTTTCCACTCATTCATAAATGCTATTCGGGGGAGTACATAATTGATAGCTGTCTCGTTGACACATTACCTTACCTGAGCTGCGGACCTCTGCAGCTCCTCCAGAAGCACCACATGCCTCTTGATTGCTTCTCTGATTAATAAACACCTTTCAAAGCCTGGTTTAGCTAAATGCCCATATCCTAATACATCTGAAGAACTTTTCACACTCTTAACAGGTTTTCTTTAAGGATTTCTTATCTGTATTTAGCTCCATCCACCTAGCCATCACCCAGTTTCCTACACAGAGTTGTAGATATAGGCCAGAAGTTGGCGGTGGTTATGTGACAAAATGTGAAAAATTCTTGGGATATGAATAACTTTCTATTTTCACTATATGATCGACTATTTGATGAAAAACAGAAAAGAGAAATGTAAGCATGTTGAAATGCAGCAAAATATTAGCTCGAAGTAATCAGTCATCCTTCAGCGTTGTGTGACCTTCAGGGACAGCAAAAACATGAGTAAGCCCTCCTAGCCAAAACAGTTTAGCATACACACACAATGAGCATACTACGTTTTGTCCATGACATATTTTGACACACAGACAGAAAGTAGATTTACAACAAAGCTAAGCCTTAGAGTCATGATATTTCAGCACATTTGTGTAATGGATAGGGAAAAGTGATGCTTATCATTTGTACTATTGGTTTGAAAAGAAAGTAAGCTCTTTGAGAAAAGACAGAGAGAGGAGAGCATGCTGAGTCACAGCAACCCAAAACCTGGGAACAGGCTGAACAACCACACTTGGGAAATATGCGCACAATAGCTAAAAAGAGTCTCCAACAAAGGGGAACTTCTGCTACTCCCATCTGAGACATTCTGGGTACTGTAGACATTTCACATAATGAGAGCAATTTCAGATAAATGGGGAACCAAGATCAAAACAGAAATGTAGTACATGAATCTGAACAGCTGGAGGAAGAAACACATGGTCTGGATCTGGATGACATTTGTCTCTTATCTCAACAGTTTATGAAAGGTAACGAAAAGACTGAAAATACAAGAAACACTGTAAAACTCACCGACGTTGTGTTCAGTAAATGGTAAAAATGTTATTCCTGTTTTGTTTCCCCCTATGACAAGAAAAGAAGAAAGAAATGACAAAGAGTTTGATAGATGAGGTAGTGTCCAGTTGGAGAACAGAGGGTGGGTGTCCTATGTGTTTGGAGAAAACCAACACCAGTATTTGTCCAAACCCATACTTGCATGCCAATTCAGACCCAATTTTGTCCCAGCCATTTTATATAAAAGCTTAATTCCTGCAGGCTACTTTTTTTATTCAGAACCAATTTAGCAAGTTTTAAGTCCAACTCAAATCAATGAGTGGTTCAATGAGTGACCAATAAACTCATTGTAATTTTCTTCTTTTGGATGGTGGAGAAAGTTAGAGTACCCAAAGAAAATCCTTGATGCAATGGAGAACATAAAAATGCTATACAAAAGGCCAAAACAGTAGACCAGCAATATTTGCAAGAGACCACAGTGAATAACTCAAATCTGTGAATAATTAGCAATAATTAAGCTGCTGTTTCTTTTGAATGTTTTTAGATAAGCTGTAAAAATGACTGAATAGTTTGTTTGTAGTCCGCTCTAGTTTGGATTGAAACTGGGGACCTATATTTTTATGCATCTCAAAAGCCTTGCCATTAAAATGGTTTAACAGTGCTATAAACTGTTTAGATCAAGAACCAAGATACACAATGTGATGTTTGAAAGTTTGGTTGTTTTTGTGTGTGAGTGTAAACATGCTAATGAAGCCAATATGTAACAGTATCAGTCCATTCACAAGACCAAGTTAAAGCAAAATCCATCATTCCACTAAAAATACCCAATATTCTACAAAGTGTAGAATTCTGAAATGTTGGGAAGCTTGAACACTACATGAACCAGCATTTCCTTTTGTTCTCTGATGCAGAAAACATAACAGAACAAAATAAAAAAACTACTTGAAACCCTGTAGTTTATTTTCATCTGTACCACAAAAAACTATTTTGAGGACAGGGATGTTAGCATACTTGTCAGAGTAGAGAAGTCCAAGACAGTTGTTATTATTTTAAGCATTAAACCACAACGTTAAACATAGAAGGTAATTTAATCCAGCATAATTTAATCAGACTTTGAGCCCTTCCCACCAAGGGACCATGCAACCTTACATGAAACCTAACCTTATAGTTTTGCACTCTAGGACAACACTCTTCAAGACACAACAATAAAGAGCAATGCATAACATGGACATGGTACTTGGACAGTCACTCATGACAATGTCTATCATTAGTGTCTCCTTATATTTTTGTACACCAGGACTCTTTTTCATCCTATGCTGCTTTGAGGATAAAATACATAAACTATAGGAAAGGGCAGTTTTGTTTGTCATTGCTGTAGATAGTTACAATAATATTTCTAAGGTTATAGTTTTTATTTGTTTAGTCTTTACATTGCTGTCTAAAAGACTTGAACTTATGAAAATTCCCAGAATGGGAAACCAGGTGGGACAGGGCCTTTTGCCATGCACTGTTAACATTTAAACAACACATACTTTAAGACTGGGTTTTTCTTATTTTGTCGTGTTTAATTCATTAGCTTTCTTAAGTAGTTTCACTCTTTTGTTCCGTTTATCATTTCTCCTATATTTCCCTTTGTCCTTCCTAATTCCCTTCCTTTATATTTCAATCATTTCTTTTTTTCTTGAATTTATTTGGCCCTTCCCTTTCTTTGTTCCTGTCTTATGTCCTTCCTTCTCCTTTCCGCTTCCGTTCTTTTCATATTTTATGTTTTAAGATACGTAAGAATTAGGGACTAAACTCTAGAAATTTGGGTTTAGAAAAAACAGAAAGACAAATTTTAAGGAAGGTGACATTGTTCTTATGTTCTTTATAATTTGCCCAACCACTTTAATTAAACTCTGTCTGGTTTTTAAGTGGGCTTTGTAAATGAATGAATGAGTTAATTTAGAATTGTTCAGGATAATGGAAACTTTACACCAGCATATGTTTAATTCCATGTCTAAAAAGGCTACACTAGTGATTTTGACATACTTATTATTATGTTTGCAAAATAGCCAAGAAATACTCCAAGTCGTAGAGCTTAGTAGTTCTTAAACTTCACATCTGGCTAATGATTATTAAATCTTGCAGTACTGTTCAAATTCACATAATATACCCTATACATCATATATTAGCAGATTGTTAGCTCTTAATCTGTTTGTTGAATTTCTACGTACATACTACTTACTCCTGCAAACACAGTGGTCCCAATGGAGCCAAAGCACCAGCGCTAATGAAAGAGTTAAAAAGTTATTATGTTATATAATTTGAGTATAGTCTGACACTATTACTTTCCATCATTTTACTCTCACAGAAATCCCCAACCTTCCTAAAGTAATATAGAAGCTGACACATAACAAGAAAAGGAGTTGCTTCATTGTCTCGCCTTTTAATAACAACTGATAAACTCACATTTCTTTTGGAACTCAGGTAGAGAATCCAATTTATTGATACTTGCTAGGATACTGTTTCTTGATTTCTCTTCATCCAGCTTTTTCAGAGGAACAGACTCTCCTTGGTCTCCAAAGTCATCACTCAGACCACCATCAGTGTTAGGTTTGTATTCACCAGTCTCAGTATTTTCTTCAGCTTGTGTAAATCCCTTCTTTATTTCCGTGGTTTCCACAAAGCAGTTCTTATCCTGGTCAGCAGCAGCAGATGCTTCATCACTCTCAGATGAAAGAGCCACATATTCATCTAAATTGTCTCCAAAGAACCGACCATCATCAACAACATTAGAGGGAGTGGGTGGGATCAGGTTGATTACGGGTGTTGTCAGGAAGCCTCCAGAACCAGATGTGCCATTAGCATCCTTTTCAGACAGCAGCTGTAATTCTACCTGTAGTTCATCACCTGGCTTGTTGCTAATGGCATCTGTTGGTTCAAACCGGGGCTGTACAAGTGAAGACAGAGCATTTAGGCCCTTTTTTTTCAAAGCCCTCGAGCAGGATGACGGAGAACTGAACGAGCGTGCCGTGCTGTTCGTTGGGGTCAGGGGTTCCTCATCCCCCAGGCTGAAGCTGTCGTTATCTATCCCAAGATCCTCCACTGTAATATGGACAACATTCTTCTCACCTGAATCCTGTTTGTCCAGGTGTGAATGCAGACGACCCTCATTAATCTTCATTTGCTTCTCCTTCTGATCACACAGACACGAGCAGAAGAAAAGCCTAAATGAAAAATGTTCACTTATCCTCCAGGTTTTTCTGTACCGCCGTTGTTTCTCAGCTTTTCCATTCGCCATAAAGTTGCCTTTCCAGGTGTTTTTCTTAACACACTTCTTTTCAGCAAAACAAAACCAATTTCTCCATATCGAAAGAAGGATTAAACCCTCTGTCCACTCCTCTATGATATTGAATCTGCACAAAACAGTGAGCTGCATCATGTGTTGCTTAGGAAAACTGTGGAGTGGGGGGGGGGAGAAAGCTCCAATTCATGCTCTTGAGGTCAGGTGAACACTTGAAATGAATGCGCGCCTCATTGAGTATCCTTTGATATGGTGAACAGCATCCTTACAGGCACTTTGGTTTAGAAAAGACTGATATGGCAGCTGTAACATGATTAATGTATAGATTTGATTATAAATAGAAAAATAATCTATTAAAGCTGGATTGACCACTGCAGGACTAGTTCCAAGAAAACCTGGACAAAAAAAAGTAATTAAACACAATTGCATGTTTCTTCCCTTGCTTTCTGCTGCGCTATAGCCCCTCACTTCGGCTCCACAACTCCTCCCCCACTACGGAGGCTGCCATGAACATACAGGCTAGTCAGTGGGGCCACCGATGATGACGAATAAACAGCTATGGCACAAAAATATGCTTTCCACTGATTGTGGCCCACCCATACTTTGACTATAAACTTGTTTCTCAAAAAATAACGTTTTCTGAAAAACCGTTGCATTTGTACCATTGTACCCTTTCTACCATAATCATAGCTATATTGTGTAAGTAATTATGCTAGCAATATGTATGGTTAGATGATGTTTGTTATCACGCTATTTTAGCAACTGGGGTAACGGTTTCTCCATCATTATCATAGCTATTGCAAACTGCCGTTTAGATCTTGAACATCTGTACATGATGTGCGAGGGGGCGGGTAAAGGCATCAAGCATGGTTGACACTGCTAAAACATTCCTACTGGCTCTTATTGGTTGTTTCCGAAAACGATCGTTGTACCTTTGCGAATTGTGGTAGGACCACTGGGAGAAGCCAGAGGAGCGTTTTTACATTATTTACCTCACAGTCTACTGTCGGAAAATGGTTACACTTTAAACCCTGAGAAATAACTTTAAATAAAATAAAACCAAACATGCATGCGTTTACACTGGTATTTATATTAATTTGAGAAATGCATATAAAATTTATTTGAGGGTAGTTTGCACGGGGCCTTGTAAGAATAGGGGCAGCGGATGTGCGGCTCACACAACCCGTATGGCATCAGATGACATTTCCCTCATTCCACAGGAGTCGTCCTGTTCTTTGATACTTGATGAATCATCCAGCTTAAAACTATTTTACTGCACCACCCACACCGAAGGCTTTATGAAAAGATAATATCCATGCCTGGTTTTGTTTTTTGTTTTTTTTTCTCACGGCCATAAAGTGACAGCAGTTGGCACGTTTTACCTTGGAGCCTTTCTTTGGTATTTCTTGCCTCGGTTTCTCAATTTCTTCACAAATAATGATGACACTGTTATGCATGTTAATCTCATTCCAAAAATGTTAATCTGACTACTTTAGTTTTTTTTTCGTCTTAACAAATCTAGTCTGAAATGTAGCTATAATTTTAATACAGTAAATATTCTAAAGAACTGACTTCTGCTGCTACTTGTATTGATCCACCCCAGCTTTTCACATTAGGAGAAAAAAGAACTTTTGTCTCTTTTTTACAAAATAGTCCGATTAAATGGACGGCGTCACTAAGCCAACATTTTCAAGCCCAGCCATAGATTCCCAATTGGATTTAGGCTGATACTTTGGCCTCTAATCTAATAGAGAAATTACTTTTCAATCTAAACCATTCTATTGTAGCTCTGGCTGTTTATAAGGTGAACCTCCACCCCAGTTTAAAGTTTTTCCTGTAACTAACAGGTTTTCTTACAGGATTTCCCTGTTTTTAGCGGCATTCAGCCTCCCATTAGGTCTGACCATCCTCCTTATCACTGCAAAAGAAAGGCAAGCTGCCCAGCATGATGCCGCCACCACTATATCTTTAGGATGGTGCAGTGGTAGACTGCCACAACACATAGGATATCTTCAACCACATGTTTCACTTTAACACCCTACATGGCTTATAGGTTTCTTTAGACAATGGTTATTTTTCTTTGAAAAAATGTAGGACAAATTCCAACAGAATTGGACTCCTGAGTTGTGATATAGGCAGCTCCTTCAAATTGCCTAATAATATTCACTTTGCCTTGATGGCTAGGTTCCAGTTCTGAAATTCAGTTACACATTTATACTACATTTGCTCATTAAGGGATATCTGAGTGCAATTTGTTGTGCTTAATTATATTCAGGGATATAAGACTAGAGTGGAATGAACACAAGGAATAGCTTTACCATGAAAAAAAGAAAAGCACTTATTTTCCTCGCACTTTAAACTCATGCACTAATTTTAGCACTTATGTTCAAACAAAATACAATGACATTTATGGATGTGGGATGTGAATCCTTTTTATGGGACTTTTTTCCCAAGTAATAAAGTGAAATTGTGTGTTAGTATGCCTTGACAGGAGATTTTGGGACGGGGTAATTTTAGCACACAAATCTTTCATTTTAGGAAGTCCCAGAGTATCTGTTGCTAGGCCCAAATTACAGCACCTTGTGGTGATTTAAATTGGCAGCCAGCCGACCTTTGACAGACTGACAGAGTGAAAGACTAGGATGTCTCCTAAAGTGAGGTGAAAATAGCTTTTATAGTGGTGTCATGCGGAGACCCACATGGTGGTATCAACTTTTGCAGATAATCTCAGTAGAACATCATGACCGCAGGTTTAATGGAAGAGGTTTAAGTAATGTGGGTGTAATGAAACTCAGATTTGAGCACAACAGCAGAGTTGGAAGGCATTTGTGCAAGCCCAGAAGTAGAGTCCATGACAGAAAGGTAAATAGCCAGTTCCAAATCAAATGTCTGGTTGCCTCTGCAATAATAATGCACAAAAGAGGCATATAACTATAACCAAAACAATGTTACCTGGTCAACAAAAGGAGGCAGCAGAGAGCAGATACTCCAAACTGTCAGGACATAAAACAGACCCCACCACTTCTTAGAGGGACCTCCACTGGTATTTGCACGTCTGGATAAAGTTAAACCACACAAGAGCATTTTTACATGTAGCCTGCGGTAACCAGACTTTCATCATATCTTGATCTGGTGTTCGCAACCATATCAGGTTCTGTCAAAATCTTCTGTACATGTTGTTCGAATATACATAAGCAGTAGGGGAATTAAAACACATATGTAGGATTAATGCTCCATCTTCTCAATTGGGGTTGTGTCTAAAATGAGAGGAAAACCTGTGGCCATCCATGCAGATATGAGAAAATTAGTTCCTTATGATGCATGTTCAGAGACACTGTAAGTGACAAAACAGACAGAGATGAACGCTTCACAGCTGCTTTAGCCTGAGGCTGGATAAGTAAGTTTCCAAACAGGGCTTTATATCATAATGTACCAATGAAGCTCTCAAGTTTTGTCGTCTTAAATTACAGAGCTTTGCAAAAGTATGCATACCCCCCCCCCAAATTATCATTAACAACACAAATTTAAATGTATTTTAGTCGGATTTGATTAGGTTAAGTCACACAAAGAAACATGTATTTGTGAAGTGGAAAAATTATTCATGGTCTTTACAAAGATTTAAAAACTCTTTTTTCATTATGCCTATACTCCTAAATAAATTCAGCCAAATACTTTTATATTTTACTCAAATACTAAACAGTCATAGGTTTGTCAGATAACCTGAAAAACTGAGTTATCTACCCAAATTATAGCAACAAATGTATCTATAATTGCTTAACAAGGTGGTTCTCCAAAGTGTGGACTTAGGACTTTACACAAAAACACTTTAGATTTCCATGCATTTTGTTTTCTAATCCTATTTATCCTGGGTATGCTAGGAACGGACAACAGATGTCCTCTCAAGGCACTTTACAAGAAAATCAATTCAAATCAAAGAGACATCATTACAAATCAGCTTGAAAGTTTCCAATCTAAGGAAACCCAGCAGATTGCATTAAGTGATTGATTTGCAGCAGTCACTCCTCCAGAATCAGCAGAGCGAAACAATGGCTTGTGTTGTCGTTGACTTCACAGCAATCCCTCATAACCTAGTAGTCAAGCTTTTGGACTGTTGGAGACAGCCAAAGAACTTGGAAAAACACGTGCATGCACAGACATAACATGCAAACTCCATGGTCAAATACCTCAGGCAGGGATTCATACCCAAAACTGGTCCAAGGCAATAGTTTTCAGGTTTGGTTAATCCAAAAGAATTAAAGGCTATTTAGGATGTTCCCTATTGTTTTTAGAAAAGATACATTCGCAGTAAAAAACTATTTTTTTGAGGTACATGTTTGGGAAAGTTCGAAATGCATAAAAACTTTTATAATGTATTGCTGAGCTTTGGGATTTTTAGAACTGAATTGAAATGTCCTTTATGGCCCCATATTGAGCAGATTCATGTGTAACAGCAGCAAAACAACATGTTATCAAAGCAGGTTTATTTGTGTTTATACACAAAGATAAAATTAATACGGGAAAAATTATACACTGCGCAGTTCTGACATGTTTTTAGTTGAATTCAAGGAGTTGCGTCATCAAGCCTCGTTGAGCTCTGCGAGTTAGTCTACATGTCCAGACACAGGTCGGCGAGTTTCTGAGCATGCTCCACTTATGTTTATAATGGTCTCACAAACGGAGAGCAGTAAACTCCGGACAGCCTACAGACAGAGCAGCCGCCAACATCAACAAAAAGCCCCTCTGCTCTGGGAGGGCTCTATTTCTGCAACATACTCAACTCCTTCTCTCTCTCTCTCTTTCTCTCTCTCTCTGCTGCAGCACGGCGAAGCATGTTACACATTTCCTGTGACAGTCATGTTTCCACAGGCATCAAGACGTTGCATCCGTACTCAGCGGGTTCTGTGGGCGAACATGACCCTGTTTGGTCATACAGAGAAGACACGGGCAAATACACACCCAGTCGGACAAAAAAAAAAAAGTCTGCTTTTCTTTGTGAATTCACAGAGGGGGGGAATGTTTTAACCAGCCTATAATTGCATTTACTAAACAAGACAGGAGTATGAGTCACTTTCCAGGGGAAAGGAATGTCACCTCTTCCTGTTAAATTAGAGGGAGGGGGTTGGAGGGAGTGACTGCATCAGAAAAACATTCACTGAATGCTTTATATCGTTGAGGATGTTGAGAACTCATTAGGGATCAAACAATGTGGTGGCACTCAAACAGTGGGGTGGGGGGTGGGGAACAAAAATAACCATCTTCAACCAACGTTGTTGACTTCTTAAATCAGCACATTATGAATCAAATCTCTTCACCATCGATTCCATCGCTTCCCCTAAGCAAATGCATCCATTTTATGCTTACAGAGACCTTCCTGTTTGTCTTCGCCTCTGCCTAAACTCTTAGAAAGTGTGCCAAATACTTGGCTGATACCTAATAGCCTGAGAAAAGCAGTTCAGAAGGGAGAAGAAAAGGCCAGTGACCTCTAGAACTTCTGGGCTGAACTTTCCCCTCCATAGCTCCCCGCCGACCCCTCAACAGCTAGTCCAAGGCCCTCCCCACACCCACTTTTCTCTCTAATCAATTACTGTTGGCAGTCAGGAGACCACCTATGATTAGCAGCAGCAAGGCAGAGGTGGGAGGGGGATAAAGGACGCTGGAAGGGTGGCATGTTTCTAGGAGGGAGGGTGATAGAGTAAAGGAAATAAGCTTTGATCAAAATGCTGCTCAAAAAAAAAAAGAAGAGTAATGTATACCCTCCTGGTTTAAATGACCCTTGAAGAGGTTTATTTGTTTATGAGAATGAAAGATGGCATCCTTTCGTGTCCTTCCTCTCTGGCCAGATAGCACTTTCTGCCAAATATTGTTTACACATACACAAGCTCAGTAGAAACTATTTGAGACCAAGAGAGGACTCAAAGACAATAACGAACATAAACAAAAACCTTTTTTTCCCCCTTCTTCTTCTTCTTGAAGTCCTTGAAGCAGAAGGGAAATCATTTCTGGCTTTCAATTTTCTTATGTGCTGTTCCCACGCCCAGTGTGGCAGGAAAGCTCAACAACATCCTTCGTCTCAGATTGAATGATTGGCTTGCTGGAATCTGAGTGTGTCTCTGATAGAGATGAAGGTTTAATTTGATGGAAGGAAATTTCCCACTATGCCTACCAGCAGCTGCCCTGCTCATGCTTTTACCATGTTTTGGTCTCTTTATCTAGTCTCTTTGAGGGAAGTGAAAGAAACACAGCACATACACAACGCTTTCTACTCCCGTTCAGGTGGATTTACAGCCAAAGGTGGTTTTACAGATTTGTTTCAGGAAAAGGGTGAAAACGAATTCACACCCTTACAGAAAAAGTTCACATTGTTTCTTATTCGCATATGTTGGTCATACTCTCCACATATGATCAGATATTTTGTTAATGCGACAACAGATTACATTTACATAAGGATTTATGTGAGACACATGTGTATCATGTGTGGAAATATGTGAAACCTATATGAAGATGTTTGTTTTCCAAATTTGCATATATAAAATACAACACAATTAATTGTTGTGAGTATAAAAGGCTGCCGTTTTAAATCAGGCAGACTAAATCAAGTTCCTTCAACCCTTCCCTACAAACTGTGGTTCCCTCCAGAGCGCTCTGTGGCTAACTCTCTGCACACAATTAATGGCATTATGAGCACCACTGGAGAGCTCAACAAAAACTGTTGTATCTGTGATTTTCCCATGGGAACACCACGTTGTGTTGATGACAAACTCTCTGAAGTGATACAGTTATCTCTTCTCACTCATGTTCCCCTTGAAACTGCAGTGTCGAGACAGCTAGGCTGAATCGAATTAAGATTTATCTTTAATTTTAGAGCCATCAAGGATAACCACAATGCATCAGTGATGGAAATGGGTTATGCTCCCAACAAAATGTTTTGAAATCTAATCTGTAGCTGTTTAATGTGCTGATATTGTCATTATGATTAGATATTTTTTGTGAACAGTATAGACACTGCGACATCTAAAGCCAGGGCATCTGAGCCTCATCAGACAGGCATTTCAAATGTGCTGTCATGGCTGTTTAAAAAGAAGCAGGCGGAGGACAAAAGCGGCTTGTCCGGCTGTAGCCCCTTCGAGGTTCCCTAACGATGCTTGGGCCCTCTTAGACATCACTGCAAATTAAAGCTAACACTCAGTGAAAGGATAGATTAGTGCCAAGAGGATGGCACAAAGGGTGTTAAATTTGGCGAAAAGCATGCAAGACCACAGGCCAGGCCTGAGGCACATTACCTACAGCTGACCTATTTCCAATACACTAACCTAAAGATTTTTTCAGCCTCCTCTTTTGTGCTGTGATCTTTTGAAGAGGTTCTGTTGAAGTCTGATCTGCTTGGCCCACTTCGGGCATGCTGTCCTTTGATCCCTCTGATAAAAGCGATGATGAGGGGTTTAATTAGGTGTGGCAGATGATTATATGGTCTATATTTATCTGAAAGGTTGGTGCAGCTCTGGTGAGAGTTTATCACAAGGGAAACAGTTTTGTAAAGATTACAAAAGGTTTTATAACTGTGGTACATAAAATTAATGCCAAGTGGCACCTAGATGATAGATATAATTTTTACTGCTGTGGCGTATTCAATAATCTTTTATAAAAAGATATTTAGAAGATATGAAAAGTGTTATTATTATCAGCTACGTCAATGATCACCTGTTCATTATTAATGCAGTTACTTGGATGTTGACCTTTTATGGAGGACCAGAAGGACCACAATTTAAAAAATGGATAAATCCATTTGTCATTGATTAAATGTGTCAATAAACAATTAAAATGTAATAAAAAAATAAAAAAATATTTTAATGAATGTACAATTATTGAATGTCATTAATTGGAAAAATACAAATATTGTGTGTATAATGCTCATGATTATTTATCAATGTATTTAAAAATTTTAGTAATTCTTGCTGCAATATATATATATATATATATATTTTACTTTACCCATCAAAGTCTTACATGCCATGATGCAATGTGCATCAGAACCCAATAAATAATAATAGTAACACTTATTTGCATTTAACTTGGACATTTCCATAACAACTCTTATTAGCCGATTTCAATATTTCTATTGTCTGTTTGTTTTTTCAGAAATGTAACTTGAGGTTACTGCACCGAGTATGATGACATGAGTAAGCATGTAAACACAGTTGGGTAAATAAGTATTTGCTACCCTCCGATTTTTAAGTTTGCCCACTCACAAAAAATGGAGGGGTCTTTGATTTTTGAATATAGGTACGCCCTAGAAGTGAGACAGAAAATCCAGAAATTCAAATTGTACGTTTTTTTAATACTTGTATATTTTTCCAACTACCCACCAGCAGTAATTCTTGGTCTTAAAGACCTGTTAGTTTGTCTTTAAAAGTCCTCCTATTTATCACTGATTACTTGTCATATATGCCCCTGTTTAAACTTATTACCTGTATTAAAGTCACCTGTAAGAAACTCAAGATGTGTGTCAGTCTCCCTTAGACAGGGACTTCATGCAACATCAGAAGTGGTGGAGTATCAGTGATCATGAGAAAGGTGAGGAATCAGATTAGAACCTTAGCGGAGGACCTGGTCAATGACCTGGAGCGACCTTGGTCCACAGTCTCAAAGGTTGCCATAGTAACACGCGCTGTTATGGCTTAAAGTGCTGCAGCGTAACCTGCTCAAGCCAGCACATGCCCAGGCACAACTGAATGATGCCAACGTTCCTCTGGATGATCTAGGGAGATCATGGGAGAAGGTCACGAGGTCAGATGAGTCCAAAATAAAACTTTTTGGTATGAACTCCACTCAAGGAAGAGGGATGAGTACAATTTCATGAACACCATCTCAACTTTTCCGTTTAGAGTGATTTTATGAAAAAAAGATAAGTAGAGCACGACAAAATCTTGAATGTGCATCCACTCTCGAATAATTAGGTGCATTCACTTAAGTGTCCAGATCAGAGATGATAGTTAGATGTTACTTTTTTTTAAGTGATTAATTTTGTTACCTTAGTGTTGTACTCTGTGACTAAAGTAGAAAGTGGTTGTAATTCTGTACCAAGTAGGCAGGTGCATGAATGGGAGCTAAAACTCCTTTTCACCCAGCAATAAGCCAGAGATTTGTATAGACAGTGGCCCTACTCTCCTGCTGGAGTGTTTAATGACCTGGTCCACATCTACAGGTAGCCTTGCACCTTTTTAATAGTAAAGAAAGATTACAACAAAAATAGTTTGTCTAATAACAAATACTTCATGCAGTAAAGTGATAGTTCATTATTTAAAAATAATGCAATGTTATTTACAGATTCTTGCACTTGAGTTGTACTTATGGTGAAAAAAGACTTATCCATTCTTTGCTTCAAATACTTTCTTCCTCTACAGACTGGAAAATATTCTGTCACTTATAAAGTACATTTACTTTACCAAGGAGTCTGAAATGTTTCTTAAATCTAAAGGCTCAACATTTTTAGGTTCTTTTTCTTCTATGACCTTTGATTCTTCTAGCAAAAGAACACTTTGAGATCTGATGTGCTGTTTTCTTGGCTTTTTTAAGTATTACTTAATCATCAGACTCTAAAGCTAAACAAAAGTTCTAATCAAAAGTTTAGGAAAAAAGACACCAGAAAGACACCAAACTACCTTCTAATGTTTTACTTTTAACAGTTACATATTATGCTGGTTTATCCAGTTTGCATCACACAACCTCTTGTTCCTGTTAGGAATTTGCATCTTCATTTGTAGAAATGTCGATGGGTTGTGTTTCTCTGGTTATCACTAAATCAGACAGGTTTTATTAGATGGCTGATTCAATCATAAACAATATCCGCACATGTAGGTTCGTCCTGTATTTCAGACAACTTGTTCATTAGTCCTTTTCCAGAGAATCTTTTAAAGAAGCAATTATAAACGTTTTGTGTTGAGGTTTAAACAATGAAGTGACTGTGACCTTAAACCGGTGGTGTAATCTCTAAAGCACATGCTTATGTTTTGCTCTAACTAATCCCCCCGCTCACCCCAATGCTACTGGATTGCCAGAGGTTGAGTATTTGCATTTGTTTCCTTTTGTGCCGACGATCTTTTAAGAAGGCCATTAATGCAGAATGTCTAGTCACGCTAGACGGCAGCAGGCTGCTTCAGTACTCCGGTTGCTCAGGGTCACTCTCTAACTTTGACCTCAGTGAAACAGGAGAGCTTTTGCTCTTCCCCCACTTCTTCAGATAGCTTCATCAATGTTTACACTGGTTAAATCAACACAAATGCATCGCTCTTCCCTTTGTATGATTGTGCTTTTGTTTTTTCATTCAGTCCAATTGTTTTGTTGACTACAGTGATATTATTAACAGGAACCTACAATAGCATTATTTTATGCACTTTGGCTCGGCACCTATGGAACGTGGCCTTCTTGGGCAACAAAAACACACAAAAAAAAAACTGTTATTGTTAGCTTAATTCAAAACCTAGTTTTATTTATTTATTTACATATTTATTTGCAAGTCAAGTTTGTACCCGCCCAACCTATTCTTGAGGATTGACAAGCCAACACAGGAGAGATTGAAACGTCTATGTTGTGAGTCCTGTCAGGATATAATTCACCATAGTGGCAAATGACACGATTTATCTATCTATCTATCTATCTATCTATCTATCTATCTATCTATCTATCTATCTATCTATCTATCTATCTATCTATCTATCTATCTATCTATCTATCTATCTATCTATCTATCTATCTATCTATCTATCTATCTATCTATCTATCTATCTATCTATCTATCTATCTATCTATATATCATTCATTTTTGTTTCTGATTAGGAACAATTGTGGCATCAGAATATCTTTTCTATAAGCTTTATATATGCAAGCAATGCAATGGTTATGCAAGTCTAAGCTATTTTCAATGCATTTCAGTCCATGAGTTACAAAAGAGGATTTAGCTACACTAAAAGCCTTACATGGGATTGATTGCTCTCATTTATTTAGCACAGACACTGAGGAAAAAGTCCTCTTGTCAGCTAAACAGCGCTTAGAAAATTACTTGTCTGATATGACAAGCAATGGGAAGGCAGATAATGGTTTATTATTTTGTAGATCTTTAGTGAAGGCAGAGTGTTTACCTAGGTTAGCTACCTCTGATTCCTATAAAGGTTTTTAGGAACATTTTATTAGTTGAAAAGCTACTTTGCTTATACCAACAAAAACAGACTACAAAGTGCAACATCAGCATCTTAACAATTATGCCCATTAAACCTGTGGAGGGAAAAGGGCAGCAGCCTCTGTATAACTATAACAGACAGAAGATCAGACGCTCTATGTTTGTAGGTCAAAAGAAGGGGATCAGGTCCCTGTTATCAGTCTGTTTAGGACTCAAAGTCTCTCAGTAAACCATATCCTCACCAACCCCCTCGCCTTATCTGAGGCATGGGTGGAAAGCTGCAAATTCTGACGGCAGACAGGAAGCCCTTATTGTACTGGGGTAGAGATCCCAGAGCCAGACAGCATACAGGAGCGATGTCATCCCTGGCATAGCCAGGCATATCTTTGTGCTTGCTCACCATGTAACAAAGACGTAAATAAACACTGTTACACCCACTGGTCTTCAACTGTCATTTCAATTAGGAAGAGTAGTGATTGAAAGCCATGGTCTGTGTTCTGCCCAGCCATGGTGTTACCTCTGACCCCCACGGCTCGTGCCTGAGGTGATTTTCTTTATTGGTCCATAGGGTCAGTGTTTGGCCCCATAGCCATCAGTAGCAGGCTTAAATCTGCAGAGTCAACATTCTGCTTTCCTGCCTGTTAGCTGCATTAGCACACTGAGGCTGCACAGCCCTTCCACTCCCTCTCCGTAAACATCCTCCCTCAGGCCAGATAACATCTCTCACCCGTCCATTCATTAGCTCTACAGCCTGTGGCCTGAACCCTGAGTGATGCTGATGGTAGTTCAATTCAGTTCAATTTAAAATATTTTAATAATGTCAAAGGTAAATTAAATGTTGTCATTACGCATATTGTCAAATCTTAATAGCTTTGTTTTTGACACTGATGGTGATGAGCAGGGAGAATAACTTGTAGCCGTCTGGATTCATGTAGATGTAAGGCCAGCTTTAAATATAATATGTAGTTGAAACAATCTGATATGGTGTGTCATAATGTGCTATATTTTAGGAATAATCCTTATTTGCATATAGATCACCAGAGATTCCATTGCATTCAACTTGTTTGGTAGGAAGAGATTATTTAAACTTCCTCCTTATCACTGTCTTCTTGCTTCTTTTCCATATCCAAGGCACCTCCTTTTTAACTTTGATAAGATTTTTACTTGCATTTGTGATGTTGATTAGGACCTCCAGTTGTAAACCAACATGTTGCCATGGTTATGCATCATAGTAAAGTCAAAAAACATTAGCAGAAAAAAAAAAGATAAAGCTTCACAGTTCACTTAACCATAGTAGGAAATTAACAGTATAAAAAAATATGAAAAGATGATTTTGTTTAAGCTTGTTTACACAGTAGGGACAGTTTTGTGTTTAACTGCAGGCCAGCATACCCTCAACTGGCTTTTTGACCCAACTAGTGTGTTTTAGCCTTAACAAACCTCTGAGGCCTGCACAAATTATGTGTAATCTTTTAGTGAATAAGTGACTTCTGCACACAATTTGTAAAACCATAACTTATTTAGGAGTACCGAAGTAAAGGGGGGATAGTTTAAAACATACAAGGCACTTTTTAGGTGTCTGACAAAGTAACTAACTTAAAAAAAATGTGCAAAAAGAGTTGGAATACTTGGAAGGCATTGTACTTTGGTAGTTGCTGCTGCATAATACATTTGTATAGAGAAATCACTAAAACCACATAGTTTTGCAGTCTTTTATTACTTTGCAGACTCTGTGCAGAGCTGTGACCAAATGCAACATGTTCCAGGAAGCAGAGCATTTGGGACAGTCACAGTAAAAGCTTTGTTACTGACGATAAATCATCACATTGTTAAATTAGCATCCTTAAAATTTTCATTCATTGTGGTGTCCCTCTGAAATTTTTCTCTACTTGGCTGTATTTCACATACCTCTCGAGATATCACACCCTTTATTCTGCCTCTGAGTGAGAGATAGAGACAAACGAAAGCGCTGCAGGAGGATTTTCCGGTGGTGAGAAAATGAAAAACCGACCACTGTGATAATCCCCACATGTATTTACAATTCTCACAAGACAAAGAAAGAAGTGCTTATTTATCTTAATTTTTTTCATTACAGATTTCCTTTTATCCCCGTTAATCGTGTTTACTCCTCTTAATGTGGATAATTATAACTTCCAATGAAGATAAAGCCCAGTATTTATCATTTAAACAACTACATTCTTATCTAAATGTTCCCTGTTCTCACAGAAACAGCCCAAAACAATGGTAAGATTCCTGATCCTCCCACTTGCTTTTAACCCTGGGTTTCACCTGAACCTAATCTTTTGAGGCATCTTACTCACACAAAACCCAGCAAACCTGAGTAAGTTGATGCCATGTTGGTGGTGGTCTCCAAAGACCAACGGGGACAATGGATCAAATGCAACCTAAAATACAAAGAGGCTTTGAACTATTGTTGTTAGTCTCATGCCCACCACAGCCCCCTGGTCCTCCTCAGCTACTAGTATCATGCACGTAATCCGATCCAGTGAAAGTGCCACATTTTAGAGGAGATGGAGGAAGCACCCGATTTGCCTATCTTCTAAACATTTTACCTAGATTACTTGTACAGTAGATTCACAGAGATTCACGAGCCTTCCCACTGTTTTGAAAACGTTGATCACCGTCTGCACAGAATTTCCCCTCATCCATTTGAGTGCAGAGTCATAAAATAAGTGTGGTTTGGAAGCCATGGATGTTTTGGTAGATCACTGTGATCTTGGAAGTAAATGGACTGTGATTTAAATAATACACATATCTGTAATGGTTTAAAGAAAATCCCATGTACGTTTTTCTCCTTTTGCAATACTCACTTTTCATATTCCAAATTTCAGCACATTTTACATAAAACTCTTCAAACTAAACCTACTATTGTAAACATCTCAGTGTCTTAAAAGGCATATAAGTCAATCCACATCTCAACCTGAAGGCACTGCCACATATAGATAATGGTGTAACATTTATTATCAACAAATAAATTATATAATCAACTTGTTTCAAAAAGTAAAGACACTGTTTGTTTTCTTGAAAACAAAAGGCCACATGTTTAACTTATTAGAAACATCTGGTTTCACGCTGGTGGAACGATCTTAGATGCACTATCAGAGGATCAGATTCTCTCTCCAACTTCAAGAAATCTTTGAAGACCCAGTATTAATGTAATCTGTGTTTTAATTGGATCCTGTTGGTGAATGTCAAATCCTTAATGTTAAATCCTCCTCTAGGATATTGCAGGTAACCTATGATTTATAAATTGTGTCTATGCTTAACCCTCTTTTGTATGTTGCTTTGGATAATGGGTCTGCTAAATCCATAAATGTAAATGTAAACATTAACAAAATATGGAGTAAGGATTCTTACTTTGCCCAGATCTTCTGAAAACTGGGTTAGCTCTATGTAAATAATCAAGTGAGGAGTGGAATAATCTAAAGCCATTGTCTTTGTTTCAAATTCTGGAACAACTTGTGGCTCAGGGAGAAAAGTAGTTTTTGTGCAATTACAAAGTTGTCAGCCTGATTCCTGCTGGATGTGTTTCTACATGGTATTCAACCTCTAATGTTAGTGGCAAGTTTGGTACCGTTGGTATTTCATTGTGAGAAATCTAACTTAACACTCAAACACATATTTTGAAAGGTGGACATTATTGGACACAATTATTTTGATGGCTCCATCTAGAAGCACTAAAATATTTAAATTTGATTAATAGAAACTCCAAAACATAATTATATTTTAATGTATATTTCTGATTTTGTACAAAAGGGATTTGAAAATCACTGTGCATAAAAATAAAAAATGCCCCCATGTGTTCCTTGTCAAAATTTGGTAAATTGATTGTTTTTTTATTTTCTAGGTCTAGAAAGATTTGTAGTCAGTTACAAAAATAGAATATGTCACTCTTTTCTTTAGACATATTTATTTTATTTAGCAAAGTTTAATAAATCTGGGCAATCAAATCACTCTTACAATAAAAGTCACTGGATGGCTTCATACTATTGACTATGACCAAAAACGAAACCAACCAATGTCATGAATCAAGTAGTTTGCCTTTTTTTAAGTATACATCTGCATAAACCACATGTGCTTAATCTGTAGAAGCTGCTTTATTTGCATCTTGCATGTCCCACTTAGGAAACAACTGTACTTAAACAATCTAGAATAAAACAAACTATTTATGTTAAACAAAGTGTGACTTTTGACTGCTTCCATCCACTGCCACAACTGTACCAAACCAATGCATGGGTCAATGATATTAAGTGATCTAAAGAGATAAAAATCTTGGAAGACTGTGTTGACTTTGATTAATCAGATGATTGATGGAGGTTCCTTAAGATCCATTTATTTTAATTTTATTTTCTCTATGTATGCATTGATGTTTATGTGTACGAGTTAACATGTTCTTTTTTATTTATTTGTTAAATCATTAAAAGTAATAATAATAATTTAAAAACACATATTTGAGTCAGCACTGGAGCAGAATCTTCCTGTCTATCTTAATGGTCCCGGAAATGTAGATTGTTTTAATAAGAAATTCTGTTAGCGGTGCTATTGCAAACTAACAAGCCTGAGCAAACTAACAAGCACGAACGAGCTAATAAGCCCAAGGGCCACTTAAAAGGAAATGTTCTAAACATGATGGTAAATTAAATGACAAATTAGGATTTTTTTTGTGTATAAACTGGAGATTGTGGCCAAATTTATTTACTAAAACCGAAAAACAGTCTTATCCCTAAAACCCCTATATGTAATTTTTTTTTCTTTTTGAATATGGGACTTTCTTCTCCAATATAAATCCCACAGAATCTTATCCTTTGCCATAAATCTCTGTCTGTATGATAAAGAAACCGATGACAGATGGGATGATCGGCAGCCTAGGGTGGGGTCCTTGCATAGTTGTCTGCAGTTCTCCTGTAAATGCAAATGTCTCCACCCAAACTCAAACCACTCCACAGTCTTGTCTCCCTTCCCGAGCTGTCTGTAGACATCAAGTCAAACATATTATACGCACGCTGTTTACCTTCATTCCATCATGCATTTCCACAAGACGAGACCGTGAGGAGTCTTGCCTAATGAGAAAACAGCATGTATCTAATCAGTTCGGGAGATTAGGGAGAAACTGTTTAAACCACAGCAAAGCTATCATTGGCAGAGGCTGCTTATGATACAGGCTTGTCAGTTTCTGCCAGCTGGCACACATGGCCAGGGGTAAACCGCGCCTGTCGCTTAATGGATCATAAAGGTTCGCTTGTAGCCCTTTCACAGCTCCACATTATTTAGCCATGAAGCACAAATCCATTAGTTTTCTGTGTAAGCAAGCATGATATTTAGACTCCACACACCACGCAGGCTCCATGCAGCAAAACAAAGACGTAAGGCACTCATAAATCATCATGGCTGGGCAACTCTCACTATAGGCACTTATACTTTTCTTCAAAAGCTTATCACATAATCACAGCAACAACAAAGAAATAAAAAATTCTGGCAAACCGAAGCAGTTATTTTCAACTATGTCGCGTTATTGCACGAGAATTTTCCTAAGCATTCTGCCCGCAAAAAAAAACAATCCATTCAAGTCAAAATTATACCAGCGTCTTTAACCCATCATAAGATATAAACTACTCCCACCCTCTTCAGAAAAGTTGTTGCCTTATTTCTGCCTCTTGTGTTTGTGACACTTAGATGTCTTCTGGTTAAAATGCAATGGAGGCAGATATATAGCAGTTAATGTCTATTTGTACTAAAACTACTTTACAGAGGAAAGTTGATCAGAAAAATTATTCTTTTTTATATGAACTTATTTAGAAAAAAAAGACCTCAAAATTTGCAAGAACTCTAAGATAGAAGTTACTTTGCTAGTATAAAGCTCTATGTCGTTTTATGGTCTGAGTGGAGGATAGCACTGTTTAAAATGTGATAATAAAGCTTTGAATCCCAACCATATGAGAATCCATTCAGTACAAAGACAAAATGCCTTTTTGGGCCTGATATGTTGTGTGCATTGCTTGAGAAGCTGACTGATATGTCTCTGAGGTGTTATGAGATATTATGTCTGGAAGTTTTTCTCTTAGGTTTCAGCCTCGAGTACTGTACTGTGAAGGCAAAGTAGACCTTAAGTGGACCTTAAACCAGCGTGGACAACTCCATCAAACAAAAGTAATAAACAAGCCAAGTGTATTGATCTATACAAAATAAATATTTATCGCAGTTACAGTCTCTAAACTTTGAGAAGACCTAAAGATTCAGTCGGGTCTGGCTACTATTATAGACGAAAGGTTCCTTCAGTGCTCTGTTCTGTATTTGTTTTCAACATGGCAGTCATGAGACTAATTGTGAGGAATCATCACAAGGGATAATGAGAAATAAATTTTAATGTTACTGTCCCAACAGGTTTCCAGAGTGAAAATAATAGATTGAATGTACAACTTTTTGAGGTGTATTAAAGTATTAACGATGATCCTAACCACCACAGTCATACATTACTCAGGAAGTAGGGGTGAGCATTTATTTTAATGTTTGTCATTATCATAATAGATTTCTTGTCACAATAGAAATTATTTGTCATCAGAATGACAAATCAAGATCAGGCTAAAAAACAACAAAAACTGGTTGAATTTGTATCTTTAGTTTTTCCTACTGTTTTTTTGTAATATAGAAATAAATGCTGTTACTATGTGCCGTTTAGTGATAGAAATCGCACTTCATTATATAACTGGTGTCCTAAAGAACCCTATTTGAAATTGGTATTTTTTTTAAAGGATTTTAAAGGTATGTTTTAAGTAAAATTATTTTTAAACATTCTGTATATCTTTTGTGAGAAGAATGCTCACATTAAGTTTGTAAGACATTCCTTATCTGTTTAATTTGAGCAAAACAGCCGTCACTTTTAACTTGTTCTTATAAATGTTATATAAAATAAAATACAAAAGATTTTAGCAGATGGTAATTTTTTCAACAAATTCAACAGTACACATACATAATGCCAGATGAATAAGATTTTTGACTGTTAGCACATAGAAAAGCTCTTTTCTATTGGGCTATTTTCCAGCAACAGACCCAGACAACTTAGATGTTTACACATTTGGCAACTGAAAACATTGTCGTTAATTTGCCCATAAAGGTTTAATAGAAAACAACAACAAAAAAATCACAGTTGTTTCTTACCTGAGTGAAACAAGGCCGTTCTCCCATTAGTGTGCAGGACGTTTTTAAGAAAATTAGGAGGAGCTCACGTTCTGTTTGAACACAGGTGAAAGCATGGTTGATAGTGTTCTGGCATGACAAGCTTTGCGGGCTAACAGAAAAAGATTAAAAAGCATTAAGAGTATCCAGATCCAGAGCCACACACGCATTCATTCAAATTAATACTCTGACCCACTGACAAACTGCACTGCAGGATAGTAAACCTGCAGAAAATCATGCATGGTGGTATTACTCAAAATCATTCATTAATGTATCAAAATTACCACATTAATATTGGTTCAGTATTTCAGCAGTTTCAAGATTAATAAATAATGTTGAATGGTGTTGTCAACAATTAAACCTCTGTTTATACACCGACTCTTCATCTGTGTAGCTCTGTTGTCTAAAGCTGATTATTGTAGACCAGATGGGCCCCACTGGCCACGCCCTGTCTGTCTGCGCCTCCAGTTATCATCCAATGAATGACGCACATCTGTATGAGTAGATGACCAACACAAATAAACTGGGTCACAGTTTTATTTGAAGATAATACAGTTTGGAAGTGCAGATTTTTTTTGCTCCCTCTCCAAGATATTTTCTGCAATGAAAGTGTGAATACAGCAAAACAGAAAATCCCACACAAATACAACCACAACGTTATTTGCTTTTCCCTTATGAACAATTTAAGGATATTTTTTATATAAAATACAGATCTCCTTTGTGGTTACTGCAAGAACACAGCGAGTTTGTGTTCCAGCAGTGTTGCTTCCAAAGGCAAGAAATTCCCCAGCTGCAGTTCTGACGCTAGTCTTGCTCCCTGGACAGCCTGCTCTGAAAATCTCCTGTGACCCTCCTGACTTTCCATAAATCTGCTGAGTGATTGCGGTGCTCAATTAACACTCCACGAATTGCTCCCAGCGGAGAGAATGGTCACATCCGAAACAGCAAGAAACCAAAGCCGCAGGTTCACTCCAAGTTCTGCAGTAATAACACAGTGGACCCGTTACTATGAAAGAGGGCTTGAAGGACCAAAGCTATAATAGCAGCCATTGTGCTGGTGGTCACACAGTCACTCAAGTGCAATATTCAGGAAGGCCATTTCATTACATCCAATAGGGCCTCAATCATGTGTAAAATTTGCAGTTTGAATAAGCTTGCTATCATATCAATCATCAGGGGCTGTACTGAACGCTAATGGAGGCCCTTTCTTCCTGCTTATGCTTTGTGTGTTTTGTTTCCAGTGGCAGTATCGGAGGAAAGCTCATTTTAGACCTTTCTTTTTAATCTTGACAGGAGTATTCAGTCGCTATTGTGTAACAGATTTAGATTTCTCACACCAATATGTTTCCTTCAGATTAGGGAGAAATATAAGTGGCTCTGCAAGAAAAAGAAAGTCACTCAAAATCCAGCACACACACTCGATCTTAAATAAGGCACAGTAGATGACCTACAAAAACTTAGACAGTAAGCCAACGATAGAGGTCCCTAATAGCCAACACATTTTAAAATTACAACAAAATGTTATTATATAAAGTTCTTTAAAGATCCACAGTGGACCAATGCCTATTAGTGGTTCACTATTGACAGGTTTTTGTTTGTTTATGTTGGCTCTGAATTATTTTCAGATTATAGGTTTTAGCTTCTGCAATAGAGCCACTATGTCTTCCATTGACACTTCAAGCACTAGAAAATGCAGACAAATGTGTTTCTCTATTGACTCTGATGAAGGCCATAAGCCAAAAGGCATTGGGCTGCAAATGAAAGGTTTTTCCAAGTACTTCTGGTTTTGCCAGAGTCTTTGCCTCACCCACACATAGTAAAACATAGTTGTGAAGTAGAAGGAAGGGTTAATGTTTCCTGCATCTAGGTATTTTAAGACCTCATTGGCTTCCTAGCCCAGGTTCGTCTTCAAACACATAAAGGCATCAAGCTAAACCATAAACTTACAGTTCAAGAACTGTATGACTGTAAACAAGGCGTCATCTCTCCAACATAACCGTCCCTCGTCATACTGCCTGTCTGTCCCAGGAATGCTGCATTTGCACTTTCTGGATCAACCGGCCCTCTGTGGATCTTCTAAAGTATCTCCACCAGCATAACAGCACTACAATCCCAGATTCTGCTCTCCTTACTCCCTGGCAAAGTAAGGCAGTTCCCGGTTGTATATATTCACATCCTCTAGACTATTGAATAATCTAATCTAATAATTGTAAATAAAGTCATTTTATTGATTTAATATATTCTGAAAGTTCTTCCTGCATGTAGGTCAGGTTGCTGCATTTGCATTTTGCTTCCAATCTACAATTATGCACTCCTCTGTGTCCGTCTTTTACCAAAAAATGTAACCACACACTGAAGGTAGAATATGTAAATATGTAAATTTTTATTTATCAATATTGCTAAACCTTCATTCAAAATTACTTAATTTGTGGATTCATACTTGAGGACAAAGGCAGCTACATTTGTAGTCGATCCTGCACAATATAAGTCTAATTCATAAAAAAATGAAATTCGACGAATATAAACAACTGCAGAATAAATGTTACTAATGTTAGTGCAAATGATAGATGAAGCTAAAGAGGCTGGAAAAATAAGTCATACAGTACAAACTGATGAGTCAACACAGCCTTTAAAAATCCCATAAATGTCCCTGTAAACCTGAATAGTCTTATAAAAATGAAAATTCATATAAACAAATATGGCAAGCACGACATTTTCTAACTTAATGTGTAATCAAATTTGGTGTTAACTAATAACTAGGAGTTATATTGGAGATCCCACCATTTTTTCTTTGTTGTGCCAGAAATGCCTTTTAGAGAAATAAAAACTTTTAAAAGAAAGGAATTATAAGCAACCCAAATTTTAATTGAATGAAGTGAGTGATTCTCTGCCTTAACTGTTCATTACCATGCACTGACATCATTTGTGGTCTAAAACTTTTGGGCGTGTAGATGGCAGGGTATAGTGACTTTGTTTACAGATGTTGTGACTTAGAGTGTGGAAAATAGGTGGTCACCACCCCCACAAACCCTGTAATTTGCACTTTGTTGGTCTTGTTTTTTTTTTTATTACGCTGCAAACAATTATGTATACAAGGAACATGTCATAAAAGATCCTAATATAAACACTTTATGACTGCAGACAGTCTTTTCCCCAGAGAAAACAACATCATGGGAAGTAAACACACGATTTCATCAGCTATATTTTATCTCTGAAGCTCAGATAAATACCTTGCAAGGTGCTTGGCAGAAAATCAACTTCTAACACTTGCTTGGGCCTGATGTGTCGTACAAGGGCTTTCTGGAAGGTCCATGTCTGGTCCGTCTTTCCAGAACCGAGCTGTGGCTTTTGGTTTGTTGTGAATTTTTTTTTATGTCTAGACGTTACACCAAAACAGAATCACTCAATGGAATTAGTTGAGTGTTAACCCACATGATGAGAGCACTTTCTCATGAGTGAAAAAAAAATGCCTAAACAAAGCTGAACAGAAATGTCAGATTAAATAGAAATCTTCAAAATAATATTTATTTATTTCTGCAAAAAAAAAAACTATAACATGATAAATACCACTCTGACAGATCACGTGCACCACAGCCCATTTGTTCCCTAGTGAAGAAGCTACTTGCCTCTCTTATTTGCTCAAAGGCTTAAGGTCTCTTTAAGATGCCTACTGGAAAGTTGATTACCTTGTTTCTATTTTCTCAATTAAAGGTCTGTGTGTACATACCCCTGATATTTAAGTTCTTTTGAATGGGAAAAGTATGAACATTTCCACGTGGCCAAGCTCAAGTTATGAACTAAAACTAACAGGGCAACTATAAAGAAACCTGACAGAGTTTATCCTTAGAGATAATTAGTTGTACTGCAAGAAGCATGTTTAGTAATAAAAATTCGTAGGTGTATTATAAAAAAAAAATTTAACATTTCAAAAGATTTGATCAATTAGAATATATGTAATTATATATATATATATATTTATATGTAATCTGTTTTTATTTGTTGTTGTTTTGAAAGATGTCTTTTGGGTTGCATAAAAAATAGGTACAACTAATCCTGACAGTGGCATGAACAATTTAGGGCTTAACTATATTTATGTTAAACATTAATTTACTTATTTATTTCCTGACTCACCAGAACGTTTTGAGGGCCCAAATTCTCAGTGATGAAAACCAGAAAGTACACTCATTTGATAAATTACCAAAAATTATTTGTCCTCTAGAAGTCTATTATTTTTAACCACTAACACATTTGTAACTCAGAATTGGCTCTGGGTTCTGTTGTTTTTTAGCTCAAACAATTGAGAGAATATTAAATCTTCTAATGGTCTTGCAATTTACATCTCCAGTTGAGTGTTTCTTGCTCAGTTTTATTTGAAAAACTTGCCAGAACATTGAACGAGTCAGGATTTAAGAATGTCTTCGTCACTGCTTAATGCACAGTGACACACATTTAGGGTGGATCAGATTTTCCAAACATTCTCTGCATGTTTTATTGAATAATCCATCTATTAGGCCATCTAGGACTAAGATAACAGTGCCAAGGCTTTTAAGCCCAACACAAGTCAGTGTCAGAATGTGCAGTTCACTGTGGGAGTGGAAGAGGATTGATGGGCTGATGATGCTGTGTTATAACTAACCCCCCTAAGCGGTTCTAAAGTGATGCCACCAGGCTCCTTACAGATTCCAGGCGGTCTTGAGCATGGCATTGCCATTAAGAATGACAGAGAGGACTTGAGAGAGGCAAACTTACATACTAAGAATGCTTTGTGGAGTCAAGATGCTCTGATCTGCATTGTGTCAATCTGACGGCAACAGACAGTGGCGCAACTCTTGGCAGCAGTGCGCTTTAACAAGTCCCAGCTTTAACTATGCAGAGCCTTTTTCTGACTAATGTCTGCCCCTCATTCATTGGGGTGCAACATGAAAAGGACTCAGACACTGGGACTGTGCCAGAAATGACATCACACCATATTTTCTCCCCCTATGAGGAAGGCTGTAGTAGGACATTGAGAGGAATGACAGGACACAATTAGCTGTGCTTACAAATGTACTGGTGCAGACACCCAGTTTACATGTGAGGCGGTGTAAACATGTTTTTACTTGTGTCCGATTGTTCATGCTAATGACAATGTGTGCGCTTTTAATGTCAACTATGTAAAAAAAACTATATACAAAGTTCTGGACAGTATTAATAATATTTTTCCCCTTACTGTACAGTAGTTTGTTCTTTTTTGTGTTTATCTATTATATATTTTGTATATTTGCCTGTGACTACATTGCTGGCCTTACTATCAAAATAATTTAAATCCTATACACACACCACTAAAAGTGAAGGTATGTAACAACCATTTCTGGTGTTATTGCCAGGTCTGATTGGAAAACAGATGCCATTCCTATTCTTCTTAAAAAAACATTGATAGCTCTTCTCTTGAACCAAAGCATTCACAGGTGTTTCAGAATACATACAAATGGTACATGGGATTCACACTTTTTCCCGTTTCTTTGTTTAGACATATTTTTATTGTATGCCCCATGTTACTAGTTAGAGCCTATTTAGCAGCTATAAAATGATTTAACTTTATCACTCAGTGTTTCTTTAATCTTAAAATCATACATAATCTGCTCTCAGATGTGCCCTTTATTCTTTTTCAGAAGCTGTTTGAGGGCTAGTGGGGAGTTCAGTGGTTGTTGGTTATTGACAGAAAATAATTTAGTGATCACATAAATACTTTAAAATATTTAACACAGATTAACTAAAGACCAAAGTAATGCTTTGTATGATTAAAGGTAATACTACAAACAAAGAAAATGCTGCCCTGTTCAGACATATCAAGGCTACAAAAACACATGTGCATTGGTGTGTGATCATCTTAACGGACAAAAAAAGAAGAAATTTAGCTAAACTGCGAAGTAAATAGATCAGAAGTACAGCTAACTACATATTGAAACAAAAAAGCAGCAGCTGCTATTATAATGCCTAGATTCTCCAGCATTAACAATCCTTACACTGCCAGGACTAAAGTTGATAGAATCCAATTCTAAGGTTAAATGTCTTCATATTTTGCTGTTAGTTGCACTGCCATGTTCTTTTACATTAAGCTTTAACTCCAAATCAATTTCACAATAGTGTCTCATCTTGTCACATTTTGTGTAATGTAGAACCTAACGCAGAGTCATAGTGCAGCAGCAAGAGGAGTTACAAAAACAAGGTTAATGACAACAGCTGGGATTAGAACAGTGTGTGTCCACAATGACGGAGTGATTACTTGTACAGGCATCAGGTAGGAGTAACTGAGTGAATTTAAAATAGCGGACCAGGAGTATAGACTTTGGATCTGGTGTAGAATGTTAATAAATACAAAATTTAACAGAAGTGGAAATGAAAATACCTCCAGACAGCATTATAAACTAAAAACAATGGAACTCTGGAACTACGTTCGTCAATACAGTGGATTAAACACTTGTCCTACAAACTAAGGAAGAAAAGGTCAAAGGTTGTAAGCCCACTAGGCCATTCATACACTCATGTCTACGTGGATTTTAAACTAGTTGACCTAGGAAAGGAGGAAAACGGAGAATTGACAGAGAATCCAAGCATCCACTATAGGACAAATGTGGTTGGAATTAGGAGCTCAGGGTTTCTTCGCTGTGCCATTTATTTTATATTAGGAATTTAAAACCAGTATTAACATAGCTCCCCTTCTGCTTAAAACCTCCAAATCTAAACCCAGTTTAGGACCACATCCATTTGTTCTAATTTTGCAGTCACTAGGGCATAAATAGCTGACAACAAGGTAGGCGCTCTTTTATTTTGTCAAAGCAGAAAAGAAGCATACCATCAGTCTTTTAGCAGCACGGTTTGAATTTTTCTATCATTTTTGGTTTTGTCCCAGCATCTTTGCACTGTCCTATTTTCAGTCTGGCTTGATTTTAATTTTTATGTGGGAATATTTATGTTCTCCATTTTCTTACTTGTTCTGCCTTCGTGCACAAACAAGTTTGTCTTTTCTATTTCCGTACAACTGCATGCATCCAACCATTATCTCCCTGTTTAGTTCTTTATGCTTTTTCATTTTATCACACCCTTTATGTCAAACAAAAACATGCAAACAGAAATAATCTGTTGCAACCTGATGAGGGATCGTGGATTTAAGAAGTGTGTAAAGCGGACACCTTTGCCCTGTTTGATACCTCTGTGTAAGCCAAGTTCCTTTTTCTTCTAGGAAGAGATTGTTTGATCTCTTGTACTTGTTGCCCATTCTTTTCATTTTCATAACTATGTGAGTCTTTTTGGAGAGCTTTTTGAGTAGTTTCTGCTCTGCCCGACCCTCCTGTGGCAGTTGAATTAAATCTCAATTCAGTTTAATCATTAACGCTGTTGGGCAGTTTTGTCCCGTATTGGGTACACAAGTTTTAATTTGCACTCCATAAGTCTTGGTAAAATGGGTTCAGCTACCTTTCTTCTTATAAAAGTAAGTCTGTTTTTTAGGTTAATATCATATTTTAACATTTTACCTATCCCCACTTTGTTTGTTTTCTGTTCTTTGTTCTGGTTTTGCACACACCTGCTCCTATTTCGTATTTGTCACCCCAACATCTGCTTCATCATTATCAGTCTTTTGGAATTCGAATTTTCATTTGTTAGATGTCCCGCCCATGTCAGTTTCCTAGTTGATTACTATATATCTCGGTTTTCACCTAGGTTCACTCGAGGTCCCAGTTTTTTGGTCATCCCCTCACTGTCCCATTTTTGACAAATTCTGTGATACTTCTGTCCTGTCTGTTATTATATTTTACGTTTAGGTAATACATATAAAGTACCTCAGGAGTCCCAGTTATTGCTGTAACGTTCGCCTAGTATAGATTTAGCGTAGCATGACCTCCATTCGCATGGATAAAAAAAAGGAGACAACACCTGCAACAAAGCAGTCAAAGCTTGTTTCTTCCAGTGACATCATTACTGTGTTTTTTGGTGCACATCACTCACTCTTACTTTAAATCACATAGTTTGAAAAAATACCATGCTTGCAAGTATTTCCCCTCTGTTTAGCATCTCTTTATTGTTGCTCTGCTACATTCCCTTGTCCTCACTCTGCAATCTCTAACAGAAGAGGGCTTCAAGATGAGGCGAGACAAAGTCAGACAGGGATGGGCCTGAAAGAAGCATATTGTGAGGTCACATTCTTCCCAAATGTAGACAGGAGCCAAGTCAGTAGCTGTCGGAATTACCCCCATGAATCATGTCCATTGTGATGCTTACCCTGTTTGAGAATATGGAAAGAAATTAGGTATGGCGGAGCCTTATCAGCTCCTCGTTTGGAATTGTTCAGCGACTTGGTGCATGCAAGCCTGTGCATCTTTTCTCATTCCTCGCACATGTAGAGTATTTATGGATGCTGAATTCCTTCACTGCCATGTGTTGTTACTTAAGCGTGTGCAGCAGCCAAGTTACTGCGCACTTTTCCATCCACGCCCGTCCTCCTGTCTGTGCACTTCCTTCCCTCCCATTTACCCAGAGAACTTTGTGGTAGGTCCTGGAGTTCAGGCAATATTAGGTTGCACCTCTTAAAACATGTCAGGCTTTGTGGTGAAAATTAAAGAATGGAAAAATTGTGAAATGCTACATTTTCTTTGAGGGTTTTTCACATTCAAGCTGTAAGACAGGACGGAAAACGTATGATTAAAAAAAAAAAATAAGCAGGATTTTCACTACACTGTTTAGGGATTTCAAATAATATTATTTTACAACTTTCAATTTGGAGTCTGCCACAACGTTTTGGTCCAAAGAACACCCCTCTGCTTTATTTTTATTTTCTCTGTCTATGTTGAACTAAGAATATTTCATGATATGACAAATGAAGTAAGTTTCATGGCAAACAAAGAATCTTTTTCTGGATGGATGAAAAAGACAGCAAGAGTGAAACACTAACAGAAAACACCCGACACCGTAGGAGAGCATAAAAAAACCCTCTGGTAAATTAAATGAAAGGAGCCAGCAAAGGATGAATGAGTCTGCTACATGATTAACTATTCTATAGTGCTATTGAGCGTTACATGCCTGTAGCTAAAGATTTCAGGCGTCTGAGGGTTTGTGATAGATGGTAAGCGGTCCTAAACTCTAATATGCCTGTGAATTAGATAATAGAAGGGAGACAGGAAAATAGACTTACTCAGGAAGCCTCATGCCAGTTCTTTAAGACGAAAAAAGAAAACATTGAATCCAGTCTGATAAAGTTTTCATTGTTCGTGTTTGTCTGAAAAATACACAAATATCCAACAAATCACAGATAACCCTTGCATTTATTTTAATAGCCGTACATAATTTCATAACACACCTTTGATGCATGAGAAGAGTTGTGACTGCATGTCTTGAAGCCTGTTAGTATGGCTGTAGGCAACATACTGTTTTCTAGATAAAGTCTTTTTGTAAATGGTAAAATGCTGAATGGACGTGTGGCCATTGTTTGGCGACACAGAAAAAGGGTGAAGGGATCCCTTTTACTGTATAGATCATGTACATGGAAAAGACTGTGTTTTCCTCATCTGTCAGAAATACTTTAGGTTCGATTTAAAAGAAGCAAAAACTAAAATGGACACAACATAGCAAAAGCCCAGCCTATGACAGCTTGAACTGAAAATTCATCAGTTAGACTGTATGATGTGGGTCTGTGCTGAAATAAAGATAAATCATCAAGTCCACTAATGTCTTCGGAATATGTGGATCACTCTTTCACTGATTAGCGCATGTTTTGGGAACTAATGTGTGAAATCATGGTATTCTGCTAAGACATAAATGCTATTTTTTTACTACTTTCTTTCATAATAAACGACCAACTGAACATCTTCCACGTTTTACAAGTACCATCAAATGGTTATATAATTATTGGCTCATTCCAATATTTTTTCCTTTGGAACAAATAAAGTCTTTGATTGGTTGGTTAAATTATTGATTAGACATGTAGTGATAATATATGTCTTTAATAATCCTTAATGCTGAGGTGTGCATAGCATCTTTATGCATAAATTAAAAATTGGTTTGACAACATTTACTCTAGATGACCTTATAGAGTTTCATAATGTTTTGACAGTTTAGATAAGGTGATCCCATACAGTTGAAAAATACACTTATATGAAAAAGTGAGAATTGCTCAATCTCTCAATGGCTCACTAATTTAGAAAGTATTTAGATGATAAAGATTTTTGGAAAAATGGGAGTGAATGGGTATGTATCAGAGCAAGAATGTTGGTTAGAATAGTAAGTAATAAGTAATTATTTCCAATTCTACTTACATGCTACAATGTTATTCATGAAAGCAAAGGTTTAGTTTTTGAGAAATAACAATATCATTCTTTGTCCACTTTTTTCTGTGTTGTTGGATGCTTTGCATTCACAGGTTTTCCCTTGTTTATTTTCTTTACCAATTTCATAATTTAAGACTTGGGAGAGCGAGAGTACACATTACTTGCTCCCCAACTCTTACCTTCCATAGTTTTACTAAAAATTGTTATTTTCTTTATCAGTTAGTTTTTTTCTCCACAATTAGCCCAGCTCCAGCAAACTGGCTTTCATGATCAGCATTCACAAGCGTGATTAATAGTGCTGAGACCTTCCTTCTTGCAGTAATTGGTTGTTTTTGACCAGAAGCTGTGTAATCTGCAGCTAACTTCTAATTTATAATTAGTAGATTCTGCAGTTCAATGTTTAACCCTGTTTTGTGAGTCGCTTTGGATAAAAGTGTCAGCTGAATGCATAAATGTAAATGTAATCTGTTTCTACAGATTATCTGTTTTATGCTATAATGTCATAAAATAGTGACACGTTGACAGTTTAAAAAACATGTATATTTTAAAGTTACCTACAGCAGCTTAAGCACAGCTTACAAAGACATGTTGGAAAATAATAAATTACCTTCAGATTTGCATCAACACTAGTCAGGATAAGGGAAGTATAAACAGGAGTGACCATTTTTTTTTCCCAACCCCTCTTCCAAAGCTTGGAAAGAGCATTCCGGGTGGGGCTGGCAGGGCCCTCATACCTCCTAAGGGCATGACACAAGCTCTGACTGCATGCATCCGGGCAGTGAAGGCTTTGTCATAACACAGCTCTCTGCAAAATAAAATAAACACAAAAGGAGAAGGTGGGGAGAGATAAGGACGGGAGGAAAGCCAGGTAGGAGGGTAAAAAAGTAAAGTTTTGCAAGACAAAGAAAGGAAGTTTTGGAAAATGGTGCAAAAGGAATCCAAGCAACAAGCCCTCCCCTGAGCTGATTACTATTGAGTGAGCCTCGACTCCATTAGTCCAAATAACATCCAGGTGCTGCTGTAGCTATGGTGGCTTGTTTTTCTTCTTCTTCTTTTTTAACTGGGGTGTAAACGACCTGCTCCTTTTCATGCTCCAACACGGGAGGCCGGGAAACAGGCCAGACTAGCGTCATGTCTCCTCAGGCTATTTCAATCTCTCACGCTCTCTCTCTCTCTCTCTCACCTGAGTCCCATCAGGACTCCTGCTGCTCCCCGAGACCTGTTCTGTTTGTCTCCCACCTCACCTCAAAACACTGCGGCTCTCTGATCTATGTGTGTGTTGAATGCGGGTGTCTTCACTCCCTATGTGAGACCTCCCTAAATTAACCATTACAGCTCCCTTCCCACAACTTACTCAGTGAAAAGGGGTTGCTGGGGGTGGTCTTTGGCTTACACTAAACATGTTTTTTTTTTCATGAAGTTAATGAGAAAAAACACACAGAGAGTAAGAAGGAGAGAGGGAAATACAGGGATTTCCAAAACAGCCAAACACCATTCATTTTCTGGAAGCGGAGACAGATATCTATGTGTGGAACCGCATTACAGCTATGATACCTCTCATTACCTCCAGATCAACACAGCAGCACGCCACAGCTGGCTGTTGTCTCTCAGTAATGACCACTCCAATATACATTTGTGACTTTGGCCAAGCCTATTCTCTGGCCTTTAGGTTTGGACCCAGCATATTTTGGGTCTGCGTTTTGTAATTAGGAGCCAATTCGGAGCATTAGTCCTTGCTTAACATCTGACTCCACTGGTCATTCAAGCGGTAGCATCCACTTTATTATGTTTATACTCATCCATGAAGTGGTGAAGCTAATATAACTAGATTTTACTGTTTCTTTTTTTCCACATGAGTATGTCTACACTATTTTCAACAGCACTGGCTTCAGAGAATACATGTAATGTCATGCAAAAGTATCCTTACTCCTTAAATGTAGTGTATTGCTACTTCAAATGATTTTGTAAGGAAAGTAAAAATGTAAAAAAATTAGGTGTGGCATGCATTTTTATTCAGGTCCTGTGAGTCAACCTTGAGTCAACACATGGGAATCTCAGATATAGGACTTTGTATATTCTTCTTTGCAAAATTTCTTAAACGTGGAGAGACTCTTTGACATTACTTTTTAATTAGTGGTACAGATTCTTACTTAGAGTCTGTTCTGGACATTGACAGACCTGCTCTAACAAATAAATACGCTTTGCTATAACACAGGCCATTTTAGCTCTTTTTGGACAGTTTGAAGAGATCTCTTGTACCTGCTGGAGACCAGTACCCCCATAGCAAAATGCTGGCACCACCTTGTTTCACAGTAGGGTATGTGTGTGTGTGTGTGTGTGTGTGTGTGTGTGTGTGTGTGTGTGTGTGTGTGTGTGTGTGTGTGTGTGTGTGTGTGTGTGTGTGTGTGTGTGTGTGTGTGTGTGTGTGTGTGTGTGTGTGTGTGTGTGTGTGTGTGTGTGTGTGTGTGTGTGTGTGT
>JAVLVB010000251.1:3289518-3316192 GCA_032876305.1 Orestias chungarensis | reverse complement strand
CTATTGCTTTTGCCACTCTTTCAGAAAATTGTATTATTAGTTAAATGTATTACGAGTGGAATGTGGGTTTAGAGTTCCCACCAGTGTTAGTGTTTTTCCAAACATAGCTTTCTGTGGTTACGCAAAAAAAAAAAAAAAAAAAAAACTGAATGAGTTCCAATTTAACTATTCTTCCTTTTTTTTCTTTACCTGGCTTGAAGCAGAGTTTATGACTTTTATTAATGCTTTTTGTTTCTTGGTACTCTTGCAGTCATGTTATACCTTATAATTTCAGATGATGGGTTGAAAAGTGTTCTGTGAGGTGTTTTAAACTTCAGATTGCTTTAAAACTTAACATTTCCCTGAACACGTCCAGAAGCTTCTCCCTAACGTGTTGTTTCTGTTTTTTGATCGTGATGATACTGTTTGTTTACGAATGTTCTCTAGCAGACCTCCTAGGTCTTCAAAAAACAGCTGTATATCTAACAAGATCAAATTGAACACATTATTAACCAATCAGGTGATCTCCAAAGACAGATTGTTAGAAAGGTTTTTACTTAGAGGTGGTTGAATAAAAGAAACACAAATGCATGATGTACCTTTTTGCCTCTTACATTTTTTATTTGTACACAACTAAAGTAAATTAAGCATAATTTTTTTTGTCTATTTCACAATTATGGATTATTGGCCGGTCATGTAAAATCAAATAAATTGTTTTAAAAATAAAGTTATAAATTATGAGTTGATGGTGCATAAATGCTTTTGGCCAATGTACAGGACTAAAACACACGCAAAGACAGACTGCATCATCTTGCAAAGTGATGCTGAAAAATGGCTTCCAAAAGTGTGGCCAATAAAACTTTCTAGTATTTAATAAAATGACTTTAGTCATCACATGACCCTGCTGCCAGAGGCACCAATAGCCCAAACCCACTGGAAATACCATTGTGGTTGCTACATATTTTCTGCCTCCTCCATCGTCGACCACACTCACCATCCCAACTTACCATCAAATGGTAAGTTTAGAAACATGCCTGTATGCTTCAGTGAGTTAAACACTGTGTTGTTTTTATTTATTTTTGTGTATGATTTTACCACCTCTAATGATGCTCCTCGTGACTTAAATCACTGCGTGATTTTGGTCAAAAAGTGCTACTTGTTAAACAAAAGTCTGCTTTAGCCATTAGATTTTCAAGTTGGTCCTCACTACAATTTTCTTTGGCCGCCTGTGGGAAATATCAATATAATCTAGCAATACATGAACAGCTGCTTGATATTTCTCGTGATTATCAGCATTCAGAGGGGTTTTAATTGCTCCACAGAGCTCTCCCAACACCATATTTAGGGTAGGTAGTCATAGCATACTCTGTCAAACGTTTTGCTTGTAGGTTGACTGTGCTCAATTATTTTTCCATCAGGATTGCCCTCTTATTTCCAGTATTTATATCTCTATAAGTCAAAACAGGAAGGATAATCCTTAAAGATAGTATTTACTCTGATGCTTGATGCTTTGTCTCCTTTTACACAGATACCCCTCTTAGCTGTACATCACCTCTGCTTAGCCTATCATCTAAAGTACATTGTGCTGTGGAAGAAGGTGTATTTCTTTTACTGTCAACTTCTTCAGAAGATGTCTGTGAAATATTCACTCAGCAAGGATACGGCAGTAACATTGATGGCAGGTCATGCAGAAAATCCCCTCATCTCTGGGGTGACCATTAGACTTGGTATGTTGATAAGGTATATGACTGGATGCTGTTTGAGATTTGGAGGCTTCATCCAAAGACTCCGCAGATTTCAACTTTAAATTGTTACTACAAGCAAACAAAGGCAACATTCTGATCCCTGGTATCTGTGATGACTCAGTGGATGTGTGTGTGATTCTTACGTTCTTGACAGCATTTTATAGTGTAAAGTTGAATTTACTTTTAAATGTGTTCAGGCTTGTGGATGAGGATTTTTATATTTATATCCAAAGCAAAACAAAGCGATAAAGAGATAAGACGATTACCAATAAAGCACCTAACAACTGTTCAAGTCGCATTGGCTTCGAAACATAACAGAGAAGCATTTATTTGAAAAATTGCTAAAGATAATGATAAGCAACCTTTGAAAAGAGAGCTTTTTTGCGGCCATTTCATTACACAATCCATTGGTGAGGTAGAAAACTTGTACGGAAAATATTTCATAAAAGTAAATGCATGGTAACACATTAAATGTTCTGAACAATGTTGCTACCTACCTGTCAATCATCAGCATTGTTTTTCCTTCACTTGAAACTGTTGCATAAAATGAATGTCTCCTCTAGAAAAAAAATCTGTGTTATTTATGTAGGAAAAGGTCCTCCAAAGAGAGAAAAAGGTTTTGGGGCATGAGGAAAAAGATAATTTGGTGTTCTAGACCCAGCAGGTCCTCCCTCCATTTGCAGCATTCATTTACAAAGGCCAGGTTCCAGAGCATTTTTAAAATCATGTATATTCCCATTCTTGTTTTAGAAAACATTTAAAAGTCCATATGGAAATTATTTATGTTTGTACAAGACAGATTTGCGTGTGTTTCTTGACAGCAGACCATGATTTAGCCGTCTTCATAAGAATTTTCGAACAATTGGACAGCTATGTTATCACTGCAAGAACGTGAGCTAATCTACAGTTGTCAGCAAAATGTGCCTGAACACTGTAGGGTGTGTACAACTGTGTGCATACCACACGTGTTTGTTAATCATCTTGTTTGTACATGTTCTGTTTTAAAAGGTCCAAGTTTAATCTTCCCATGGATGCCTCAAGTAAAAAGAAGCTTTAGCTCTAAATATTAATTTATAGCTGTCTTGACAGATGCTCATTCAAAAATTTTATTTACACAAGCCAAAGCGAAGTAGTTGGAAAAAATACAGAGAAAAAGGATGAATAACGCTATGAAAGGCCAGATAACACTCGCTTTGTTCAAAATTTAAATAAGAAAAGATAAAGAATAAAACAATAAATATGGTATGACACTTAAGCAGTAGAAAATGTTGATAGTCATGATCATCTATAAGTTGGAAGGTGCTTCCATACAAAAGGTTCAACAAAGTAATTAAAACTTATTTTGGAAATCCTACAAAAGAACTTGGACAAGAGTGCCTTTAAAGGTATATATTAATGGATATCACTGTTTAAATTCAATACGTAAGAAAGCTGTGCATGCATCCAAAGGTCATAAACTGTGTGTTAGCTTTTTCCACCAAGTGTCACCATAAACAACGAATCTTTAACATAAAGATTATTAGGTCATCATAGTTTGGGATTCTTTAGGCTTCTTGAGAAAAACAAACAAACATATTTTTCTTGCCGAGAAATTTCTTGTTAAACTGTGGCCAGAAGCCTTAAAGACGCGTTTTCACAGCACGCTGACTCAGAAGCATAGAATCTGAATGTGCATGAAAATCTTCAATAACAGCCGTATGAACTGATTAGGGTATATTGTGCATACAATTGGCCAACATATTTATGTCAATTAACAAATATTAGTTAATTTTGCGGCTGTGTTCTTCTAAAACACAAACAAATCATACCTTCTTAGGTCTGTCCATGTCTGCACTGCTGCAGTAAACCTGTTTCCTTTGCTAACCCCATTATTAAGCTGTACTGCATTCTTTTCACACAAACACTCATGTTCGTTTGCTCAATGGTTTCTTCACCCTGATTTGGTCACTGCATTTAGCTGGATTCAATGTTTTTCGTGGGTTTGATGGGCAAGCAACAAATCTTTGCTGTGTTTTGAAACTGCTCAATTTCTGGCCCAGTTCTAGGAAGTACAATGTGAGCAGAAATGCAGGAATAATGCCAACTGCCACATGTGAGCCAGACAAGTCATTTTCAATTTCAACAGAGAAAAACGTTTCAGCTTTATGCAAATGCCTGTGATAGGTGCTGTAGTATCTAAAAATACACTAAATATTAATCAAACTAGAGGTTTTTATTGAAGTTTTTACAAATAGATAGCAATTTTGAATTTATTAGGTTATTGAAATATTTGATTATACCTGTGACCTATATTTTGTAATTGTTTATACTCATTTTTTTAAATAAATAACCCAAACCAGTGCTACCAGCTTAGCACTTTTCAAACCAGTTACTGTATATTCAGACATGTCAACAGTTTTGCTAAGACCATCCTCTGCTTTGAATCTGAATAATTTTTTTTTCTGTTACAGAGTACAAAATGTCTTTACTCTAAGTAAGGGATTGCCTCTTGACATGCATAAATTAAAAGGGACACACATTCCTACTTACTGCCATCGACTGAAAGAAACGTATGTTTTGGAGTTTCCAGACGAGACTCATCAGATTCAGATATTGTTGACAACTTGGCCATTTTCTTGCAATTTAAAGTATATGTTGTATAGTTATATATAGTTTTGATTTCATCCACTGACTTCCCGGCCAAGAACAAGGTAAATTTTATTAACATACTTGCATTAAAGAAACGAGATGATTTGCTGGGGCAACTCTTGTACATTATTGATATCCTCTATTGTTAAAACATTAATTAGGAACAAATGTTTGGTTGGAGTCTACTCTTATGCAATATACCCAAGATAAACATCATACAAGAAAGATAAAATACATCTTCTATAAAGCTTTATTTAGTTTGAAGGAAAATAAATTGCCCTATTTACCTTATGCATGAGAATTCAACATCATTAGTCCATGAACATCCTTACCGTGGGATGACTAAATAAATCAGCTCTCTTGGAGTTCCTTAACTAAGCAGGTTTTACTTGCCTGCTTTGATCTCTATGGAGCACCTGCATTCGATGTCTCAGGGAAAATCCCTTCAAAGTCCTTGGCATGTTTATGTGGCTGCCACATAGGCCAGCTTTCCCATCACTTTATTATCAAGTCTTTTAAGTTTGTCTTTAAAAGCCCAGTTCGGCTTCCCTAACCAGTACCAAAGCATCAGCATAAGGAAATACCTACAGACATAATAATCATTAAACGATTAAAGCAGGAAAGGGGCATTGAGTCATCTCATGTGTACTCAGGGACTCTCCGGAGGCACCTGTGTTCCATCAGGGTGCCATTAGTGTCTAAAAAGATTTGGGGGAGACTGCCAGCATCCTGTTTTTTCTTGGCTGTATGTACGTGTTCTGTGTAACTGTGTAACTGTGTTTGAGGTGGAGGGTGAAGGTTGTAGTCTGTTTTTGCTGTACATGCATGGAAGATGAGGGAGATTGGGCTGCACAACTAAATTGTCTTGTTTTAATCAGCTTCTCCTGCAATCACACATGTCAGAGTTGGCAGGCGACATGATTGGAGATCGGCCTGATGCGGGTAAATTGACTTCCTGTTTCTTGGTTTCCCTCCTTAGTTTTCTTGCTCTCGCTCTCCACGAGCTGACTCATAGCCGGGGAGCGGTCGTGCATGTGAGTGTGAAGACGGAGGGGAGGTGAGCTCATTGGTGGGCTGAACTTGTCCTTTGGTGCCAAATCACTGCCCGCTAATTAACCAGAGTGGACCCTTCCTAAAAGCACCCAGCAGGTACTTTTCTCAATACAACCACTCTAATAAAAGATTCAGCATGGCTGCACGTTCCTAAATCCACTGGGAAAACATGCACTAGATCCCTACTAACACTTTGACAATACTTATTTTCTTTGAACATCAATCATGCTTCTGAGGGCCAGGTACCGTGTTGCCTGCATTGCTATGACAACACATACATTTTGATGTGTAATGTGTTCAAGATGGATAGGTACACCCAAACATACTGCATTTCACCAGCATCTGGCGGAATAATCATCTACCACCTCCAAAATTCTTACTTTGGATGAAGCAAGAAAGTGATGTTCACGATTTACAACAAGCTGCTTTGATTTCTGGAAATCTAGACCACCACCTTGCCTTGGCTGCCTGTGATTTCTACACTGGCGAGAATGAAGAATGTGGTTTGAAGGAAATAGGCAGAGAAAAAGCCAAGCCCACCCACACCTGACAATCCACGGTAATATCCAGTTTTAAAAAAGTATGTTGTAGGCAAATGAGGATTATTGCACTAGTAGTGTCAAACCTTTAGAAATTGTTGTATCCTAACGAGAGTAAACACTATATGGTGGTCTGGCCGAAGAGGGAAAGCAAAAACACTGCTGAAGACACAGTTTCCATAAGAAAAGATCCAATAAAGTCCCAGGAATGATTTATGTGGTCAAGTAAACAGAATAGTTTCCTTTTTGCATGGTTCTGTTTGGGTGGGACAAGTCTTGAATAAATTATTCCAGAGAGGTTCTGTTTACAGCTTTAAAACAGTGTGGCTCAGAAATTAGGAAAGGAAAATTAGGCAAAACTGTATTTCAGATACACTTTTATCCTCGACAAGCGATTATTCCAACTTTTGGTTGGACATGGTAGAAGAATTACAATTGCAAATCTAAATAAGCATTGCCGTGCTCCTAAAGAGAAATGTTGAATAGGGTTTGCATTTGAGGGGAAATTACCTCTTTGTTGGAGCTGCTTAGAGCCACATCACAGAATACAGAACTTAGTTGACAAGGCCACTATTAATTGTGCACTCCAAAAATCTTGAAATAAAAACAGAAATAACGTAAAAAAAACAGACATAAAAGTCACATTTTTATGTGGACATAGGTCACATAGAAATGGAATTTTTTTTTGAAGATGTTCTTGACAGATGAGACTAATCTACATACAAAACGCAGTGTGCTAGGGAATAGTAACATAGTATGGTGCTAAAAATATATACATTTTTAAACATAGTGGTGGCAAAATCATGCTGTGGGGATGCTTTTATTTATCAGCTATACCAGCCACAATGAAGGTAATCTGGGAAGATGGATGCAGTTAAACACAAAGTATTTTGCAAAAGTCCCAATAAGACTGGGGAAGACAAAGTTGGTTTAAATTCAAGCATTTGATGAAAAATCTTAGTCCACTCAAATGTCAGACTTCTACCCTGCTGTCAGTTCACTCTTTTTTATTTGTTAAAAAATGAAAACCATGTAACCTTTTAACTGTACTCCACATTTACACATTACGCAGTGTTGGTCTAGCACATAAAATCCTATTAAGATACATTAAGCTTTGTGGTTTTCAATGCAAACTAATGTAAAAGAGTTCATTCGGTTTAGATTATTTTGCAAGGTACTATAATAAAATGAAACTCCCCTACAGCCAAATACAATATTGTGAGATTGTGTAACTCCCGAAATACTAATGGTCGCTTTATTATTTGAGACCACACACTTAGACACTGAAACTGAGAAGCAGATCTCAAATTTATAAAACTAACTTACTGGTATTAATTTATATTTTTGTGAAAGTAAATTATATAGCTGTAAAATCTATAATAATATCTCTGATCCCTTCAGAGATCCCTCAGCGCACTTTAGCATGGATTTACTTTATAACTTTCTGACGCAACGCTGCTTGAAAAAGACCCCAGTATGTAGAACTGTATTACAACTCCTGACACTGAGTGAATTTTTAGCTGTGCATCATGGGATGTCTCATCTCTTGAGCAGTTGGCATGGTACCATGCTGATGTAATACAGTCGCCATTAACTTCCACAGTCCCTGCCAAAGGAGGAATACCCTCTCACACATGCTGTCTAAACATCACTGTGGAAAACTACACCAATTTGTCATTATAAATAGCTAGTGTCACGATATCAGCCTTCAACAGTCAAGACAATTGAAATACTGCAGGGCTTTAACAAACAGGTATTTGGTTCTTGTTCCACACATAACCATCTGCTGTGGTTGATATCTGCCTGTAGTGTGAGTTGCACTGATTCCAGCTCTGATCTTTTACCTAGTTATTGACTTAGAGATGCTGGATCTGTTCTGCCGGCTCTGTTGCAACCTTGTACCATATAACCTGTGATCTCTGATCATTGGATTAATGTATGTAATCCAGTTCACCATGTTACCTAGGTTTAAGCAGTCCCTGTCGTCATTGTCCGCAGTTTCCAGCATATAGAGCATCCGCTTCTATATGGTACTGCAGGAAAAACAATCCCTGGTAAATCCATGTGATTATTTTACATCACAAAAGATTCAAGCTAATATAAATTTCAACTCTCAGAGGAAGATGGCTTAAAAAACTACTTCTGATGAGTAATACTCCAATTCGTTATCCTTTTTTTACTCCTGACCCTATCTCATTTACAGGAGCTTACTAGAATGATTTGCAGAAAACTTAATTGCTGTCCACCTTGTACATTTAGGTATTTGACTATGAGAATGGTTTACCTGTTCTTGGAGTTTGACTTTGTAGGTAGTATATCTAATACACGCAATTTTATATGATGTATTTTTTGGAATATTTATCATCACTGATAGTTTGTTAATTATTTTTATGGTCTAGTCAAAGTTTTTGATTATTTTATGCAGCATTATCCTAAAGAAACCTCTGCTTTATTTTGTCTAGTTCAAGGATGCTGAGAACAGAGCACAAAGTATCTGTTGCTGTAACCTCTTGTCTCTAAAAATCCATTATTTCAGTTTTGTATGGTATAGCATAAATCGGAGGGTAATAAGCTACTTTCCCGTTGCAGCCAGGATAAGGATTTCAGCAGTGTAGTAAAATGTGCAGAATTTCTGCCAATTTGGAAAGCAATATATTTTTGCTGCGTAATCTTTAGTTATGGATATGTGTTTCTATTATTTTGTGTTCAGTTTTTTCCTTACATGTCCCAATCCCTTCGGGTTCTCTTTTGTACTGTACATTGCTTTGCACACATATCCCTACCCTTTGAACCTTTGAAGAATTTGTAACATTAGAACCATAACTATTTTTGATAAAAATTTACTTCATTGACTAACGGCCACTTCTAATTTATGAATTTGATTTTAAATGATCTAGCCAAAGGATTTTTATTGCTACTGGCTATATGCCCTCGTGAAAGGTGAACCTCAAACCAAATCTAAGTTTTCTGTTCTTCCTCTTACAGGTTTGTCCTGTTCCAACCATCTTTCAATCAACTCTCACTGGCTTCCCTGGAAAGAAAAACATTCCCACAGTATGACGCTTCCTTCACCTTCTTCCTATGTGGATGTGTGTGTGTATTGGTGAATGACTGAATGTAGCGTCCTCAGAGCTGTTTTCTGGAATCAATTATGTTGCCTCAGGTTACATAGCTTAAAGCAAGCCGTAAATAAGACATATTTGACTTTCTTTCTTTTTTACCACATCATTTTGTTAACACGTTTTTACTACCTGTATTTAGGATTACTGCAGCTTCTCCAAAGTGGGTCTTTTGACTGCTTCTGTGATTGGTGCTTTTCTTGCCGAGACTGTTTGTTGGTTTGGGTGGATGCCCATGTTTTAGATTCTCCAAAGTTGAGCGTTCATTTCTGCATGCATTTCTGATGCCGATTATTTTGGGGTATCAGAGTATCAGAGAAAAGTTGAGAAAAAAGCATACCACATATTTGTGTTTTTTCCTGGTTGTAGAAATTACATTTCCTTCCTCTTCTTAGTCATGCAATACTTTAAACAGGTCTTCACAGCGTGTAAATACTTTTGCAAGACAGTGCAAATCCCACTGGAATAAACTATTACTACCTATTTTTGAAGGTGTTTTCCATTGTTTGACAGTTTTATGTTGAACCATATCCATTCACGTGTGGGTGCAAAACAATTCAGTTCCCAGGGAACGGGGAGCTGATCACTTAAAGAAGCATCCAGAAGACACCTTAATGTTGGGTTTGAACTCAGTTTACTCTGCTAAAGCTACAAACACAAGAGTCAAACTATAACCACGTGAAGCTGACTGCATGAAAAAAACAAAGAAAAAGAAAATAGACAGTGACTTCAGGGTCAATTGTAATCACAAGCAGTGGGTTTTGGGGGAAATATCCCACTGAAGTGATGAGATTGATTTTGTCTCTGACTTCAAACACACATTTCTAAATACATTCTTGTACATGAGTAGCCCTCGTGTACAGGCTTGTAAGTGCATGCAGAGAGCTCTGGAGGATTTAGTTTTCCTGGCATGAATTTCATAGTAATACTTTTATAAATTGAGGAGGAAAAAGAGCTTGAAGTCTGTTGCCAGTAGGTGTTGCAACGCTTGTCTCATGCAGAGTGAAAATTTAAGTTAAGAAAGACGAATCTGCCACGTTCTGAATGTCAAACACATAGGCAAACGTGAATGTTTCTTTGGCAAATTGATGCTATTTCATTTACTATATGGTGCAATAATACCCCAGAAGAATCTTTAAACATCTGTAAATAAATTGGGTTTAATGGATTGCAAAAGTATTATTACCCCTGGAAGTTTTTTCCCTATTTTCAACCTATAAACAGCTGCATGGTGAAGTAGAAGAAAAATCAGCTCAGTTTTCAAAATCTTTTTTAGATTAAATTAGGCATTTGTATTTAAACTCCCCTGCTAATTGCTGGAAATAAAATCTGGTGTGAATAGGCAGAAGAATTAACTTTTTTTCCCTTATATGACAGTAGGAAGACAGAAAGACGGTAAGACATGCAGCAAATATCGAACCCAGGACAGCCGCGTCAAGGACTCAAGACCTCCAAATGTGGGTCACAGTGAACTTATAAGTAAATAATAAAATCAGATTTGTTTTAGAACATCTGGTTACAAAAACATCATAATAACTAAAGAAGGAAAGAATTCAGGTATTAAGTTGTGCAGGGTGTCTCACAACTGCAATCCTAGATGTAACCATCCACCTGAACAGGCAGGCCATCCAAAAGGGCCTTTAATCTAGGAATGATCCAAGAAGACTAATATTATTCTCTGAAGATCTACGGCTTCTACAGCTTATTGTGAAAGAATGTGCTCTGATAAAACAAAACATTAACTTTACAACCTCTGTGTAAAATAGAATATGTGCTAGAAAACTGAAACCACATGTCCACCTGAGCACATTATTACCTAATTGAGACATCGCAACGGTATTGACAGGATTAATTTGGAAGAATATCTGTTACAGGTTGCAAAACCTTAGAGGCTAGGTCAAATATTTTTGTTACAACTGAGGAGAGCCCCTTTACATATATCCAGAGGTACAAGGTAAAATTTTGGCAATACTTGATAATTCGGTCTACAGAATCTGTCACTCTAATCTGGCTTGCTTGAGCTTTACTTTGTAAAGAATAGTGAACAAAACCTTTTGCCTGTAAATTCAAATCCATAGTTAACCTTTTTAAATTTTTATACCAAGGAAAATTGGAAAAACCATTTAGGATTTTGATTCTACTTAAATACAAAAGAAATACAAGAAAAACATTACTGTTTTGGACTTTACAAACTGGTAAAATTTGAAAAGGTTCAGGGGGGGTAAGTACTTTGGTAAACCACAGTTAATACTTGGATTCATTAAAATAGCTAGATCAGTAATTATTTAAAATTTTTGCCTTGATAAGTGAAGCATGCTGCTGATGATACAGCTCTCAGAAAATAACAAACCAAGTTATTTTTATAAAGGACCAACTCTTTTTTTTTTTTTAAAAGCTTGAACATACAGTGAAGCTTTCACTCTGCTTTCAATATTGTTCCAGAGCAGCTGGCAGGCTACAACACACACCTGGGTAAACACACTATGCTGAGATTGTGCTCCGTCTCTGTGTGCAACAAATGAAGACCGCCGACTGTTGCAAGGGGGCCTTCATTGTCCATTTTTCTTCCTGCTCGTTGTCAGGCTCAAAAGGCTTGGTCTCGGCCGCAAATCAATCTAACCTTCCCGAACACAGTCCGCCTAGGAATTAGAATGACGCTACGACAAAAAAAAGGGCCCTCCCAAAATCCCTCAAAATCCTCCCCATGCAGAGCAAGCAGGACTCACAGAATTACCTCAGGAGGCTGATGCAGCCGAGCCCCGCTTATCCAGACTGGAGGGCTCATTTACAGTTAGTGCTTCAATTGTCAGCATGCCCTGCTGCGAGCAGCTATGCCACTCTCTTCCTATTGCCCTCTCACTCCTTTTGTCACTATAGTCAACATATTATTCCACTGCTCTCCAATCTGTACTGCTAGGTTTTTCACTAACATGTACAAACTTGGTTCAGGATATAGCAAATTTATACTGTCTTACCCTAGCTGTTTTGCATTGCCTTCTAAACTTAATAGAATTTATATCCCTGAAACCTTTACACATTTTGTCACATAACATACAAAATAATAAATGCATTTCAGGTCAGAAGAATTCTCAAAGACAGAGTTGTTTCCCATCTTTTTCTGGATCTACCAGCTTTCTTCCATTATCATGATTTCAGGCACATGTGCAACGTTGATTTTCGTCTACAAGTAGTTTGCATGGATGCCCAAAGTTTGATTTAAGCTCAGAGAACATGTCTTTACATTTCCTGTATGTCCTATATTGACTGGTGGAAAAATGAATGTTACTGTCATGGTTTTCTTGTAACATTTTATTTTGACTCTTCCATAAAAACCAGCTTTGTGAAGCTTTGAACAGGTTCTCTAAACTGAGCTGAGAATATAACTGGCTTACCCAGAGTTACCGTGGGCCTCTTGGCTGAATTTTATTTGGGGGCTTCCAAGGAAAACTTGTCCTTAAGAAGGTCACTTGAAGTCGTGATTGTGGGAGAAAAGTTTTTTTGGCCATCAAGACTAAAACATAATATTGTGTTTACATGAAAAACTTTGTGTGGTGAAATACTATCATTGTACTTCATCTTGTACTGATCAGGGTCATGGTGCAACATAGTGGTGGCACCATCATGCTATGGTTGTCTTTTATTACTTTTTTTGACTTGTTAGATGGATGATGTCAAATACAGGACAGTAGTGTAAAACACAAAAACCTGAATGTGTGCCTGGGGTAGACGGTCACTTTTCAGCAGGACATCAACATAAGAGCATAAAAACAGAGCTACAATGGAACTGGATTAAGGTATATTTTTGTGTTAAAAGGGCCCACTCAAAGTCCAGTCTAAACCTGTTCACATCCAGTTACCATTTGCCTACGTCACAGTTATGCACACAATTTGGTTTATGACCTAAAATCTATGTTAAATTCTAAAGTAAAGTCCAGCATTTTGAAGTAATTCTGCTTCACTGAGGCTTTTTCACAATGTTTCTTCGTCAATTTTTTGGTTGAGGCATTGGCTGGAAGAGAGTTTGCTCCTTTTTTACTATTGGGCAGTTGTTGGAATGCTTAAACAGGGCTAGTAGGTATCATTTATTCAACTGGGAGCTGATGATTAGCTACCTAAAAGCCAAAATATTAGCTGAACTATGACACTCAAATCTCAGAGGGGTTCAAAAGACGATTCCAGAACAACAACAGAAGAGAGGGGGTGAAAAACATATCTTTCTATTGCTCAGAATGGGAACGGATCATATATTTCCTGAATTCAACATCTCTGTGCCTAGCTTTACATATATACAGTCAAACAAATATTTTAAAAGACAGGTTAGCAGTGCTTGCCAATGACCAGGACATTTTACTGTTACATACATATCATGCAGCACTGCCGTTCAGTCAGAGGCTTCATTTGAATGGTTGCAAGACTGATTGCTACTGTAAATTCTTCCTGCCACAGCATAACTACCCAAGGACTCTTTGAAGACACTTGAATGATATTAGTTATAACATTTATTTTGCCTTTGGGGTGAATAAAGTATCTTTAAATGAAATTTTTTTTTTTGTTAAATAAAAAAATAGCTGTGAGGAATGTGAGGAATTTAAAGAGGTAACAATAATTCTGAAAGAGACTGTACTTCAGCACCTCTGCTTCATATAGATATCCGTTTAACTGTATAAAAAAATTGCTTTGACTGTGTTAAGCTTGAGTTGGGCTTCCAGATAGTGATGACTTAAGTCTTTGCCTGTTAAAAAATAAATAAATGAAAGAATAAAAAGCTGTACTGGTCTCTTCCTTCCTCTTGGGAATGACGGCCTGGCTGGGTTTCTGTCACTGGGCTTTAATGGTTGCCATAAAGTTTTTTTTTGTGTGTGTAATTTATTTGTGCAATCCAATCAGGTTGTCTCAACTGACCCTTCTCCGTCTGTCATTCCCCTTGCCGTGACTCTCAGAGTGGGGAACTCCGTGTTTGGGGTTTGTGGAGCTCGCCATTATTTATTTATGAGTGTTTAAATGCCACACCACTCTGGCAAGAACTTTAATGGAGGTGAGACACTCCCATGTCGCTCTACTCCCCTCAGTAAAGTTTTATAGCGTCCAACCACACTCTCCTTAGAGGCTAGGGGAAAGTGACGCTATAGTTATAGAATACACAGCTATGCCTGTACTGGCGTTTTGGTGCAACTGAGGTTTGAAGGTTCTCAAAAGTTGAGTTAGATTTCATTAAAAACTACTTCAAAAATCACTGTGGTCAGATGTCACACCTGTAGGGTAAAAACTAGTGAAGTTGAAATGCAGTCAAGATAAAAAGTTAGCGCCACATGTTAATGTTGGCCTGTCTGCTTGTGCCAGTCATCCCACAAGGCACTTGTATCTGTCAGGCTTCACCGCCACTGCAACTAATGGATCTGGAACTATTTTTTATTTCCAACGTGATTCCTCCCTGTACAGCAAGCCCCTCTGTCAGCCCACCTCCTTTGCCTCATCTGGCCTTGATGAGAACCAGACCCTGTGTGGAAGCATATTAAAGTGGCTCAACAGTGTCAGCAGGAGAGCTAAATGGAAGGTAGTGAAATCTTTTGAACCTCTGTTACATTATAACAGTTCTAAACACATCCAGCTGGGTCCAAATTTCAGGGAAGACATAAAAGCACTGCTGCATGTTAGCATGTAGGATAATAATAACTGAGCACCACTAAAACTACTAAGACAGTCCACAATTAAAGAGCCCAGAGGAACGGCTCCCCGCTCTTCTTACTGGCTGCTAATGGCCTGTGTGCTTCAGACACAACCTGTCTGAGAGTTGTTATATCTTCTATAAGACTCACTCCATGCACCGTAAAGAAAATAAGCCTTTTCTGTCTTGGTGATTAAAATCCATTACCTCTGGCTCAGTTAAAATACAAAAGACTTGGAGGAGTAGTAATTAGGACATGCAAGCCTGGTGGGTCCCCCTTGAAGCAAGCTGGAATCAGTTGATCATACCTGGGGGCCATTTGTGTCGTGACTCTGCAGCTGCCATATGTCTTTGTGAACCTGTTTTACGGGAGCCGGAATGCTGACACAGATAATACCACCGATACAGGAGAGAAGTTTGACAGACATGGCAGGCCGTGGTCTTTAAACATGTGTGTGTTTTCCTTCAACTCCGTGATTGCTGTGGGCTCCTATGTGGCGATCGAACCACACAGGATAAATATGAGCTTGTGGTGAGGCTGTGGTGCCCCAGGAATGCTTATATGTGGTGGAGCTGCTCTCACCACCATTGACAAGAGAGTTAGATGGCTTTTGGCCATTCAGATTTCTGACAAGGAGAGCTGCATAGAAGGCTATTTGACTTAAAGACTCAGTTGGTATATGCCAGTTTCTTTCTGGCTTAAGTCTCCCACTGAAGTGTGTTATTTGTTTATTCCTTACACAGCTAGTGTTTACTGGTCTGACTGATCCCGCTATGGTCCAAAAATGCACTTAATCACCAGCTAGCAGCCTCTGAAACAAACATGAAATGACAAGGCCAACAGCAACATTTTCCAGATGAAATGGAATTCTATGGATGTCTTTCCCTATTTATTTGTACAACTGAGAAACGCTCTCACAACCTTAACAAGCTTCTCCCTTGACCTGGACCACTGTTGGAGGTGGCCAACAAACACAGTTCTGTCTGGAATCTTTGCAAGGTGCCAACTAAAATAATACAATAGATACAATTTGTGCTTAGCTTTTATGGGCAATCAATTAATAACACTTTCAAAATTGCATTATAGTAACTTTTAGACAAGAAAGTCTTGTTTTTTACTCTCTCTATTAAAATGACTGAGGTAAGCCTGGCAGTCTTTAGGAGTCCTAGCAACCTCTGAGGTTCATCTAGCAGTTCTGCTGCTTTGAGGCTTGTGCTGGCACTTGGCTGCACTGCTTCACATGCAGAAAGAGATGTTTGATGCCACTGCATATCTTCTCATCCCTTTCTTGCCTGGGGTATGATGATCTTATGCTTTGCTGAAAAGCCTACCTGCAGGCAACTATGTGGCGCTTGGTGTCATTCAGTTTAGTGAAGTGTGGCCTTTGGGAGCCAATGCTACTATTCTTGAGTTCAAAAGCTAAGAGATTTTTACTTGTCTTATTGCGACACTCTCACAACTTTGGGAACAAACTACCACCAGGACCTACTATACAACTTTGCACGAACCCTTGCAAATACTTCAGCAAATTATCTACCTACATGTGGCAGACCCGCCAAAACAACAACATAAAACATGATGGCATTGTGACTGCATCTATTTTGATAAGTTAACCAGGTTCTCCTGCAATAAAACACCAACTCCCAGAGAAAAAGATAGATTGACCTATAAAGAGTTTCAGTAATTCTGTGGACTATTAAGTATATTTGACCTTATAGTGTTTATAGGGAGTAAATGCAAATCGGAAAACTATAAGCTGTTGTCTCCATCCATACATTCATCACTGGAGGCCGGTGTGTTGTCATCCATAAGTTCATGGTTGAAAAGGGTCATTTGCCTGAGGCTCTGTTGGTGATGATATCCCCTCTCTGGACAGATGCAGTGACATAAGGGGGCTCCGGATGCCCCCCTCTCCTCCCTGACCTCTCTCGCCATTCCAGTGTCTGAGAAAGGGTCCTGGGGTTGAGAAGGTCCTGGGGACTGGACACATTGCAGCATTAATTACACACTCAGTTACCATTGAGCTTAATGTTTAGCCTCCCTTTCTATAGGGTGAACTTCTTCCTGACAGGCAGGGAAAGTAATGGGGCCTCTGTGGCTTGTTTACCAACTCAGTTCAACAGTTTTCCTAAAACCCAGTTCTTGGTGACTGACAGCAGCTAAATGCTTCAGTCCTGCATGACGATCACATGGGGAGGAAGACATGGAGATAATGGGAGGTGTGATGCTTCGTATGACAGGAGGGAAGTTTCATCTCATCAGAGGCTTTTTACTAGTTGTCCTGTGCAAACAAAGAAGCTTTTTTGGGCGTTCCAAGATGCTTCTCCTGCTGACATCCTTACTACAGCTGAGAGTGTGACTGACTAAGGAGTTGGAGAAACACTGACAGGATATCCCACACCCCACCCCAGTTAACAGCGCAGTCAACAGAGTGGAGTGAAAGAAAAAGGAAGTTTAGTTCTGTCACACAGACCTAAAGTGAGATGCTTACAGATGTCAGAGTTGCTGCTAAACTTTGGCGGAGCTGGGGTAACTCTGTAAAGGGCTGCTGGCTACATCTGTAATTACAAGTGTCTCTAGCTATCGTACAAGTAATCCGATTTCTGGTGACAGTCAGTAATCTGATAGGAGACTACTTACAATATCAAGGCTTGTGTTTCGTTTGATTAATTCATAGCCTACAGGGCCTGTGAGATAGAGAGAGAGAGAGCACAGCGCGAGATCATGACCCTGGAATTCTAAACAATAACCATCTGTGGTGAACCACATTGAGGTTGATCCAAATCTTGCTTTTCTTCTCACTTCCTCTCTTGCTTTCTCTCTCTCCCTGCCTTCTCCTCCCAAACACGTTAAACAAACCCGATCACAGAGCAGTCACACACACACCTGCAACAGGCCTTATGTATGTGCCCTTGATGATCCAACTACAGACAACATCACAGCGTTCAAACGGCTGAAAAGTTTTTTTTTCTCTTATACAGTACAGCAAGCATTGGCAGAAATAAAATCTAGTAGAGAGAAGATACCTGTGTTTACAATCATACAGCAGCCTTTCAAATCTACCTTTGTGACAAACACAAAATAAAATGTTCTATGTAATTTTCTGTGATAGACAATCACATGGCAGTGCAAAGCTATGAACTTTAAAACCTTCTGGATCAAACATCACTGCTGTTAAAGCTTTTAGTGTTTTAGGGTATGTCCCAGACTTACCCTAAATATCTAAAGCAGTTTTCAAAACTTGCTTTAGATTCTGAATTGGATTAAGATTTGAACTTTGACTGGGCCATTCTAATCATGCTCAAACATATATAATTTCTGTATGTTTGATATGTTTAGTATGTTTGAATACACATGACTGACAAGGAAGAAGCAACGTGGATAGTAGGTTAAAAATTGTTGGTTAAACACATATTATGGTCCTCCATCTTTGACGTCTACCAGATGTTCTGTTGCATTAAGTCAGTTGTTTTGTCTTCTGTATTTTTGGGTTCCCCTCCATTTTCTTGTGGTCTTCCATTCTGATTGGCTACCACCCACCTTGAACAGTCTGCATGTTTGTTCATCTTTGAGGAGCAACAATTTCCCTTTAGTTATCTGTATCCATTTATCTATCAACACTGACCAGCTATTTTCAAGAAAAGGATTCCCCACATGATAAAGCCAAAACTGCCTCCTGGGTGGGATATTGGGCAATGACAATCCAATATGTTGAATATCTCAACTTTAGTAATTTTGTCTGAATTGTCACTTCAAGCAGACTAGATACCCCTAAACATACAATGACAATATCTATAAGATTGTCTTTGCAGCCGTAACAATAATAGGGGTGTTATTAGGATTGTCAGAAGGGAAGGTTAGGGAAAAATAATCTGTGAAATTATCTTGCCCTGTCAATCTGATATAAAATGAATCCTCTTACACAAGTCAAATTTAAGAATCACATAACCCCCAAGAGTGTAGAGGGCCACATAAATAGTACCGCCAAGATAGGAGTTTTGTTCAAAGAAATTATACAATTCATATTTGGTTGTTTTTTATTTGTAAATTTGCAAATTTCAGTAGTGTAAAAAGATGTTAATCATCAAGTGAAAGGACATGTATTTAGTATTGTTTTAGTTTTTTTAATGGGTAGGCTTATCAATTCTTTCTATCCCAACAGATTAGAAAGCAAGACATGATATGGAAAATGTCTTGTACCAATGCCTCCCCCCTCTCCTATATAGCCCAGATTTGTGAAATATATTTCATGGATAGATTAGTTGTCATAAAACATATTTTCTCGTCTTAGGCACAGATATTTGCAGCACCTCGAAAGTTACCACTTTTGTGTGTGTTTTTTTGTTTTGTTTGTTTGTTTGTTTTATACCACAATCTCTACCATTTTCACTCTGACCTGTTTGCTTTATTTCTTAGTCTTGACAATGTTTTTTCACTAATGTTTTCTATCAAACCTCTAAACAGTCCCTCCAGAAAAGAGTGATTATGCGAACTCAGAAAATCCTGCAAAATCAGGGAAAGGATGCACAATATCTTGTGTGCATAATTTTAAAAAAGCTGCATATTTACCACATAAATAGCAGCTAAGTGCAGAAATCACAGAATTGTGTAAATTCGCCTGATTTTACTGATCCCCAATTTTTTTGCAGAAATATTAAATAATTTATCATTAATTAGCATAACAGGACTAAATACCTGGCTTAGCTATGCTGCTATGTTATGTCATATTTTCTGCTTACTATAGGTCAAACAATGTGTGGTAGAAACATGTTTGTTCTCCCTACATTTGTAAACAGAAGTTCCAATGTTTTTCACACTTTTCCACATATTTCTGCCCTTTCCCACATTTTCATTGCAGAAAACAGGATGAAATCCCACAAAATTCACCACAAAATCAAAGATTTTTGCCTTAATGTTTCTTGGGGGACTGAATCCTCTAAAGCAGAACTAAAGTATTTATAATGAGAATAAATGTACACACTTGTGGAGTTCATTTAATTAAAAGATTGATTTACAAATGCCCAACGTCCTTTTAGGTTTTTTATTTGGAATAAATGTTGTTATGTCATGTATCATTTTCATTCCAAACTAAAATTATTCACTAATGTAGTCTATGACAAATATTTCAATATAAATCAATTACCGTTTGTGTTTGTAACGTTACAAAAAGCACAAGTTCCAGGAGCATAATTACTCATGTGAAGCACTACATGTGCCGGAGTAAATGTCTATTTGCATCGCTTGGGGACTTAAAAAAGATAGCCTAATTAAACTGGTTCGAAGAGTTTCTTCTCCTTTCTCCACACTTAAAAAACATCTCTTTAAATGTCGAAGCTTCTCCCGAATCTCCTCAGTGTTGAGAAAAAGTGACGTAATTTGTTCTCCTTCAGCCGTGTGCCACGGGGTGCCAAATGATAGATGAAGTGTTACTTTGCAGACTATTTTTACCATTTCCAAACCACAGTTCAGACATCCCATCTGGACCGTGTTAGGGGCATTGCAGTATTGTGTTCTTCCCTATTGGTTACAGTATTCCACATTGTAAGATCTTGTAAGAGCTCAGAAAGCAAACTTTATGTGTACATGTGCCATGGAACAATGAGTAAGGAGGTGTGTGACTGTTTAATAAGCTAAGACAAACCTTTTTAAACAAAAGACATGGTACAAAAGGCAAAGAGCTCTTCTCATCTCATTAACAAAGGAGTAAAAGTTACAAAATGCTGGATATTGTTGCGTTTGTCTCTGAATTTGAACTTTGAATCCGTGGATGATGTCTTGCTTAAGTTCAGCGTGTACTGCTGCTTCTTATTTATCTTATCCTATCAAATAGGAAAGGTTAGGAAGCATCAGACACCTCCTAGGATAGGTATAATTTTAATCTCATATACACTGTGCCTTTGCCTAATCACCTTATTTGTTTTTATAGATTTTTTCTATGAAGCTAATCCAAAAAGGTATGTTGATTCTTATTGTGGCACTAACTACTATTAACACAAAATGATACCATGTATTTCTCTTCATGTTTTGCATCAAGACACTAAAGAAACTTATTACAAATGGAAAAATGTACAGATTTATGTTCTTTAATAAAAATTAAATCAATAGTAGTCATCATAGCTTTAAGAACTTTTCAGACTTTTGACCACAGTGGGTTTTAACAAATTTCTTTAAAAATGCTAAACCCTGCCATCCAAATATATGTGAAAAGCAATAGTGCTTACTAGAAACAAAACCACTGGTTAAATATTGTTTTTGTAACTACTAAATGCCTAGCATTTACATTTACATGCAAACAAAACAGTGGAGATAACACATTAAAACATAAAATATCCCATCAGAAGAGAAGTAAAAATTTAGGCATTACATAAAAAGAACAATGATGTTAAAAAATATTACTTCTATATAGTAACTAATACGTGATTTCATTAAATACATTGAAACTAAATTCTATCACATTATTAAGTAACCCGCACTATATTGCAACACAACCTAAAATCATTGCTCGTGATCAAAGCGAAATAAAGCACGAAAAGTCAAGTCTCATGAAAGATGAATGAATTTTCATCTTTTTTTTATTAAGAGAGACATTTGTTCAGGTTTTATTTAATTTATTTCTATTACATTTTAGTTGGTTCTACAAAGAAACATTTTTTTATAGTTAATTTAGTATTTAACATTGAAGCTAACCTTGAAAGAACACTTTGTTTTCTTGTCTTAGGCACTTTATGGCCAGATTTGTCAGTTTCCATGACCCATAAGTGGCCTCTAAAGTCTTTGCTGTGATCTTTGACTGAAGTGGATGAATGAGTCTCTGGCTATCAGCCGGAGATCTCCTGATGTTTATGTTTAACGGGCGTGTCAGGATGAGAGTGTCAACTGAGATTCCTTGAAAGAAAGGGAGGTGCACTCCGCATTCACACTGGAGTTGAACGTGATAAAGGAGAAATGGCTTAGAACAATGAAGAAACAACAGTTTCCAATGAAAAATGTCATCCTGCCTGCCGCTGCTGGACAAAGTCTTACAGAGGACCACTACTACACAACCTTTCCATTATTTTATTTTTTTCCGTACTTAACAGATGGTTCATAAATAACTTATTTTTATCAGCAGAGTATGTTCTTTTAATGCCACTATTTTTGACTTTAAGGGAAGAAAGGGTGTTCCCTTGATTGTGGTTACACAGTTAACAATATCTAGAGTTTCCCTTTGTACGTTGTGTGTCTCAGATAGCATGCAGGCTGCAGAAAAGTTTTCAGTTACACTCTCAAAGTATTCTTCCGGATCCTTGCCCTGCTCAGGTGGTGGGAAAGCCTGGCAAACCTTTTAAGAAACCCAGGCATAAAAATGTCAATTCTGGATTTTTTTATGGGTCTAAATGTTATTCCGAACAAGTAATTGTTCTTTGTCTTTCACTTCGGCAGCCAAGTTCACATTGAGGCCAAATAAATCACAGATGGCAAAACAAGAGAAAAAAATAATTAAGCCTTAAAGGTATAGGAGAGGATCTTTTCAATAGAAGAATTTCAATGGAAAATCCCATTGAAAATTACAGCCAATCAAAAACGACAGGTGGGGAAAAATAACTGGCTTTCAAAGCGGAAATAAAATTTACGCGGTGACGTATATCACTAATGTCCCCACCCACCCGACCCGTACAACGCGCTCATGTTTGAATTCGCGCATGCGCAAATTGTTGTTTAGGAAGTAAAACGGGACGGACAGGATGCGTCATTCACCATTGAAGAGAGGTTCTCCCCGTACGGCAGCGAAAATTGAAGCTCGCAAAAGAAAAACCGTGTTCAAAGTCGCTGAGAAAAAAAGACGTGCGCGCTCCCGATATCAGGGCGCGTTACTGGAGATGAGCTGGCGCATGCGCACTGTTGCGAAAATGAGAATGAGCTGAAGATCCTCTCCTATATCTTTAATGCAGTGCCTTGGAAAACTTTTCATTCTTCTTGAACTTTCCACATTTTGTCACTTTGGAACCAGAAACTTCAATGTATTTTATTGGGATTTTTTATTTATTTATTTTTTATTTGTTATAGAATCCAATCCAATTAAATTCAGTTTATTTACTGTATAGTGTCATCTCAGGGCACATTCCAAGAAAAAAAAATTCAATCATACATAATATAAAATTCATCCTACTTATAAAACAGTTCTTCAAGCTCAGATTATTATTCAAATTACTTTAAATATTTTAAATATGAGGGAAACTGAGCAGATATTAAAGTAATTCACTTGCTGCATTTATTCCATCTGGAGTACGATGCCAAGACAGTATAAAATCACTTGTTTTGTCGTTAACTTTACAGCAATCCCTCATACTGAGCCTGCATGTAGCAACAGTGGAGAGGAAAAAACTCAAATAATAAGAAACCTGAACCAGAACCTGCCTCTGTACAAGCAGCCATTTGCCATGACCAACTGGGAGTTCGTGGGGGCAGAGTACGCAAAAAAAAGAAGCCGGGGAATTGTTGAAAGTTTACATTCTTTGTTAAACACAAGTAAAAAAAAAAAAAACTCTAGCACTATAAGAAGAAAGTTCAGTGGGTAAGGTTGCATGACTAAGTCCTGCTACCTAACCTACCAATGCCACAATCCTTAAAGTTGATTCAATAAATATGTAAAAGGAGCTATTGACATTTTATAAAATGTATACATGTGCCGCCCAGTTACTTTACAACTGTGCATGGGTTTGTGCTGCTCTATCAGGTAAAATTACCTATAAAACACATTGAATTTTACATTTTTGCAGAATAGAATATTAGACCCATCTTTTTCTATGTTCCCACTCATGTATAATGTATGTGTTATTTCAGGATGGAAAGTGGGTGACAAAGTTGAGGAGTTTGTTCCGGAGAATTAAAGCCAGATACAAGAAGAGACAGTCCTGCATCTGTTTTGCTGTTGCAAAGAACTTTGAAGGGGAACCTCACACAGCAGGAAGAACAATAATACAGTACCGATTGATGTTAGAACATCTTTCATTTCATTTTCATCAGTGCTAACAGAAACACAAGGGAAATAAATCAAGCATTTTTCTGGCTTTTCTGTTGGATATATTTCATGTAAACCTACAGCTGTCTGCATGGTTTTTAAGCCAAAGTGTCTGGGGACCCCTAGTTCCTCATCAGGGCCAAACGCTAAGGTTTACCTTGAACATCAAAGGTCAGCAGACAAGAGTATAAATCGCCCCTCTGGCTGAGATTTAGTTTCCACCTCACAGCTTTTAACCATTGTATAGTTTGGAATGAAGAAAGGAAAGTGAAATGAAAGATTTGTTAGCAATGCAACATCAATATACCCTTTGCATGAGCATTGTGTAAAGGTCTAATTAAATGATTGCAATGTAAAAAAAAAAGGCATTGAAGTTAGTAATACATTATTATCCATTACATTCCATCTGATCCAGATTAGAGGATATATGTGGAGATCATAGACAAATGAATGGCCAAGACATGAAATCAGACTTTGCCAAGCCACTACAACCACATCGTCTTTAGAAGACGCTCAGTACTGGACAGCAAGTTACACCGAATTGTTTACATGAGTAATTTAGTGTTTATTAAAAAGATACAGGAATATTGACCTCCCACAGTAAAATTTTAGACTTCCTGTTACCAGGGGGCAGGTCTCATGTGTGAATGTGTTGGGTGCTTGTCTGTGTTATTACACAGTTTGTTTGGTAAAGCTTCAACCTTTTCGGTGGAAGTTATTGCATCTGTGCTTTTCATGGTTAAAGACTCAGATTTTGAGGCTTGGTCACCCACCCACGCTTTGATGCAGCAAAAGGATTTAAATAACTTTTGATCTCCAATTCATTAAGACGGTACTGGCTGATTTTGAAGTCTGTAAGTCTAAAGTTGTCAGAGTATGTTATTCAGATACAGTTTGTGTAAAAGGCAAAATAGCAAATAGCCACACCCACTAAGTATTTCCATTGATATGTTTTATTGGTTGGATTAATATTCAATACCTTCAATTCAGGGCAGATGTGAATATATTTTTGGGACATTACGACCAAATATTGCCAGAATGTAAAGTCAGAGTTAACTACGGCAGTACAACCACACCATCTTTCTCAAGGGCTTAGAGCCATTTTTATATTTTCTCTCCATACTCTATACTTTAATGTTTAATATTTGTAAAGTATACCCAAATGATATTAATGGCTTGAAGGAAAGACTATCTATCTATCTATCTATCTATCTATCTATCTATCTATCTATCTATCTATCTATCTATCTATCTATCTATCTAAGATTAATGAATGTTTTATATTACAAAAACTTGATCAATTTGTGAAAGTGAACAACACAATTTCTGGAATCAGAGAAAACAGCCCCCTGAAATCTATTAGAATTCAGACCTGACCTCAGACCTCCTTCACCTACTCTTGGAGGATGTGCACAGAAGAGCCACACTGCTTAATTTCATTAGCAATTAAGATACTCTACAAATTGGAAATGTGAGGCCAGTTGCAGTTTGTCAGTGGGTAGCATTCCTCTGCCTAAGACCAAACCCCACAGACAGCGTAGTCTCCAATGGTGAAAAACGAAAAGCAAGTTTGAAATGGAAATGCTGTTGTGGTTGGCCTTCACACCTCACTATCATTTGTCTCAACCAAACCCACCCTGAAAAAAAGTTCACTTAAATTCAGGGGTATTTTCAATAAATCCCCCCTCCGCACACCTTCCTTGTTCACTTCTTGTGAGTGGAAAAGCAGCACCCTCTGGAATTTGGTCGCCCATGCACTGGGTCAGGACACTTGATTCCAATTAGATATTTTTCTTTGCTTTCTTGTTCTAGCCTGTCTGGGCCTCCTGCTTTCATCCCTCCCTCCTTCGGCCCGTCCCTCACTGCCGAACTCTCCCCTCCTCTTCCCCCCACTTCCTCGCTTGTGTCCTCATTCTCTCAATCTCTATCACAATGTGCAGTTTTGTGAACCACAGTGCCCTTCTGCCTATGTATCCTCTCATAGGCAGATTTCTCACAGCTCAACATCCTGTGTCCGTTTTTAAACTTTGACACTGTCACAAACTACCCATGAGGGCCGTAAAACACTCCGACGAGGCGATTATAGGCGGCGCAGCCGAGCAGTTTTTATAATGACAGAGCCCGGATTTAGAGCAGCTTTACAAGTTTGCAAAGTTCCTTTGTTTTGCTGCTTGGCAGACAATATTTATTAACCTATGGATCCATGTGATTACAGCGTGAGGTCAGCTTCATCCTGTGAAACTCCTCCACGCACATTTACTAATGATAGGTTTACCATGGAGGGCACAAAATACGTTTAACCAAACCACAAAAGCCACATACAACTCACTATAAATGTTATTGTAGTAAAAAAATGCTACCATCCTTTCTCTTTTATTTATTCATTGATTTGCTCTTTCAGAGATGAAGAAAAACAGTATAAAACCCCCAAGAAAAAAAGTGACTTTTCTCTTACATTGCTCTATTGTGTTTTGCAAAATAATTCATAACCTCAAACCACACATCACTAACTTTCCACAAACCTATTGTATTTGATGGTATTTTATTTTTTTATTACACCAACAAAAAATTGTGTATTTATTGTGAGAAGAATTAATTGCCATCAGATATTTTTTTTTGACTAGGCTACTCCTAAAAACAAATATGTTTTGAACTTAATATAACTTAATAACTACAGTTATTAGTTAGTAATTAGAACAGCTATTAGGGTAGAACGAAAATGCATGTTGGCTTTAGCAAATCTCAAAAATATACATTTAAATTTGTGGTGACACCATAAAAAATAGAAACGTTCAAGGGGTAATAATATTATTAAACATTTATTATAAATTAATATAGGGGATTAGATTGGATTAGATTGGATGCATTACACTTGCTTTATCTTTCTTTTTTTTTAAACATAGATTATTTAGGAGTTTGTCTTTAAAGCTTGAATTGCTTCTAA
>JAVLVB010000251.1:3258651-3276152 GCA_032876305.1 Orestias chungarensis | reverse complement strand
TATAAACAAATATATATATATATATATATATATATATATATATATATATATATATATATATATATATATATATATATATATATATATATATATATATATATATATATATATATATATATATATATATATATATATATATTGATTTAACCTCAGATGCCATCTTTAAATTTGGAGTGGGCTCTGTTTAATGTGATCCCATTACTCCGCCCCGTGACGTCATATTAACAATTGTATACTCATACACACAAAGTTGAATTTGTTTCGACAGAGACGGGAAGAGTTCATAGTCGTTGAAATTAGATTTGTATTCATAAGGCTCTCACAGCTTTTCATAATCAAACGAAAACAAGAGTTCTGGATACAAGAACTTTATTTACAAATAAATATATATACAAATATTAGAGTTGTGCATACACCTTTTTGAGAACGATCGTACTCTATAGTTTTGCAGCTTATTTGTCTTCCAAATGGTTTAAACATGTCTCAAAATACTTTGAAATTAATAATTTTACTGACGGACGATTACCCAAGAAGTCGAACACAACTGCCAACCTTTCCAAGTCTGTCCATACAACCAAGTTCACCCTGAAAACAATGTAGGAATATTTTAGTGAATTAAAGAAATAGGAAGTCGTAGATCATTTTATTTAAGAGATTTATTTTCTTTTTTTTATTGCGGTAAAATAACTGTTTGTTTATGTCGAAAGTAAAACAGATAATTTTTTTCTTATGAAGGTGCAAATAAATCCTTTGTTTTTTGTTGACAACAATGAGATTTCTGCATGAATAATTATATTGGAAAAAATTAACATCTGTTAGTGTCCCTGTATATTTGCACATGCCAGTAGATCTGATTTATTTAACTCCTAAATATTTAACTAAAGGAATAATAATTATGGTAAAATTTGTGTGTTAAGTGCAATTTTAGTAAGTTGCCTTTCGACACGGTTACAACTTTGATAAAACTCATCATACACTCATAATAGGCATGTGGGGCTTTAAAAAAAAGATTTAACACAGTTCAATCTCTGAAAAAAACAGATTTTGGAAAAATCCATTTTAAGTATTCTGTATACACAAAAAATGTTTTAATTTATATGGGGTATTTTCTAATGCAGATTAGGCCATATGTAAACACACAGGTTCTACTATTACATGCTGATACATCGATGCTCATTATTACCCCCAATAATGACTTTTTGTACCCATCGACAAACTTCTTGTCCAACCATGCCTGGATATATTGATGAATCGCCGTGGCAGAATGAGTAAAGATAATTTAAAGTGGTTAGTTTTCTGGCATCGAAAATGCTTTGAAGAACACTCAAGAAAATTTTGATAGATCTACAGGTGCATGAAAACAATGGAGCTGAATTTCCCAAAAACACAATTCAGATATTGCCTAGAGAAAACTTTAATGGTCAGAAAAGAAAGATGGATATGTTTGGCTTAACTGTTCTGAGATATATTTGGGGGATTTGAGGTAAAGATTTAACACCTAAAAATAATTTACTTATTATTAACCACAGAGTTGGCATCAATATCAGAGCTTTGATACTGGTGGTATTGTTGCATTTTTAAAGTAAAACATTTATTTAGGGCCACCTGAAAGTCTATAACTACACCTCAAATCAACAGCTTGTAGGCTGAAATCGTAAATTAAATGGAGAATATCATTATAACATTCATTCCCTAACTCCCTAACTGACCTTAACTACAAATGAGTTCAAATCAAAAACCTTCTTCTTGACTGCTGGCTGCAAAACACTGTTTGGAGATTCCAATGCACACACTTGCGGTTGCAAAGCTCTGTCAAAATATTTTCAAAAGCCAAGTGGGTATTCTGCTGCAGGTTGGTCTCTGGGTGTGTTGAAGATACATGTTTATTTTGGACCGTAGCGACAAGCGAGCCCAGTGAAGGTTCAGACTTCATAGGGAGGCGACATAACGTCAGAGCTCCCTCGACCGCAGCGCAAGCTGCTAATGAAGGCTTACTGCCACAAACGTGCCTGAAGTGTGCACAAGCTCTAACACCATCGTCTTCGAGGGGACCCACCACCCTGCTGAGGAGCTTGTCACAGCACCAGCAGCGAGGGCTTTAAGTGTGGAAACCTGCCTGTACCCCATTCCAGTCCCATAGACCACTTAAAAGACATTCCTGCCCTAAGACAGCAGTTCAACAGCTGAGGTCTTACAAGTGAAAAGACCTCTTCAACTGAATTGGGGTCGTTGCAAAGGCCTGATATTTCTAACTCTAAGCTTATTGAGGCATTTGCTGGGGTTGTTGTGACTCATTTTACAAACTCTTTGCATTAATTTGAATTTATTGTGCTTAAAAAGTTGGCCTTCAAGACGACGTATATAATTCAATCATTGTTTTAAAGTCTAATATATTGCTAGGAAATGATTTTTTTTTTTTTTTTGTTAAATGTTACTTTATTGGCTTTACTTGTCTGTGACATCATCATAACCTGTTGCCAGACAACAAAACATAGCTAGCAACCAAGAAGTTATCGAGCAACAATTGCAATCAAGTTTGTGGAAACACATTTTGCAGAAATTAATATCATATTAAGATGATTTTTGACAAATCTCTCCAACCACTGATTAAGACTCCATTAATCAGTGGTTATATCGGCCACGCAGCTCTAGTTAAGTCCCACTGCAGGAGCAAAGCCAGACCTGCAAAAAAAAGAAAAAAACTTAAACTTAAAATAATTAAAAAGTGCTTGGTTACATATGCTCTCTTGGTAAAAATACTGCTGTGTGTTTAATTCAATGAGATTGGTACCAGTATAAACTACCTATTAAAGAGTTTTGATCTTTGCAGAATTAGTATTTTATTAACTTTATGTTGAAAAACAAAAGTAGAAGTAGCTGCTGGAGCTAATGATGATTCAACTTGAATCTTGGTTGCTTTAAATAAAAAAAGGGAACATATTTGTAATTATTTGTTGTTCAGTCGTATGCCAATATCTGTAATTAATGCCTGGTTCCCTTAAAACAAACAACAGTAATAAAACTTCACCTGCCCTGTGTATTTTCCAGGTACACTGGTTCCAGCTCCTAGTTTTAAAGTTTCTGTGTCACTTTCATATTGTTCTAAATGGATCAATGTCATTCTTGAATCAGATCTGCGACCACAAAGGGATAGGAAGAGAATAGCTTCTAAAATAAATTGTTGCATGTCTAGTATTTGTTAATACTTGCTTCTTATTATAAAGGAATGTTAAAAACAGCACAGTAAAGAACAAGGTGATAGTCTGCACTATGTTATCACAAATCACTAGTCCCGCCAAGAAAAGGTATCTTCTTTGTTGAAACTGTGGATACAGAAGCATTTTTATAGTGTTTTTCAAATCCATTATTGAAGGGGACTATGGTCGCCTTCAATAATGTCTGGAACCAAATGTCACGCACTCACCAGCCCTTTATCAGGCATAAACCATATCTGAGACTTCCTCCAGCTCGAGTTGTAGAGCGTACAGGCTGCTTTTTTCTTCTTTTTCATTTTAGAAATTATAGACCAAAATTTGCCTAAAACTCAATGTTGAGGCAGCAAATAGGTTATTGAAGAATCTTCCAAATTAAGTCAGACTACAATGATGTGCAAACACTACCTTTTTGTGGATTTTCCTGATGTCTGGGTTTCTACAAAGTATGAAAATGTATTGAACTTTTTTTTATTTTTCAAGGAATGTGCGAAAAAGGGAACTACCAGAGTTCATTAGGCATTTATTTGTACATGCATCCAACTACACCTCCATACATCAATTTTTTCAAAATACCTCATAATTAAAGTCTGATGTTAGTGAAAATAGCTGTAGGAAATTCATGTTGATTTTTTTCTGGGTAAAAAAAAAAAATCTAAAAATGTTAGACAGGTCTGAAAATGTAGGTCTTGGAGATTTGTGGCAAACTTAGCAGATGTGTAGGATACATTAAATATTCAGTTGAATAAGATTTTTATCCTAAATACATCTATTACATTTAAACAACTGGTTTCTCAGCAGAAAAATGGGTAACACTGGCGTTCATCCAGGAAAACATCACATACCAAATGCTTTGTTTATCTCAGGGACACTTCCAACAAGGATTTCTGTTACATTCCTTCACAGATATAAAGTTCAGAGTATTCCAGCATTCACAAAATCACATAAACCTTTGACTGCTCATGATTGTGATTGTAAATGACAGAACCACATGCAATATTTTGGACTACTCTGAAGGTTCTCAAAATTTCTTAGTGAAACATCTCTATTGGCATTCTCATATACGTCTATAAAACATATGGTTTCACTTTGCAGATGATGATATAGAGTTCCTCAGAATGTTATGTCTAATAATTATACAACAGGGACACATGTTGAGTGCATGATGTCCATCTTGTCTGTAAAGCAATTTTAAGGTCTTCGTCACACATTGTTGCTATAAATAGGGCTTTCCATTTCTCAAACGGCCTCACAGTACATTAAGTGTGTAAATGCACACCCTGGAGAAAAAGCATAATAAACATTGGACCTTGATGTAAGAGAAAAAAAATTAGTAGCTGAGGTCACTATCTGGAATAAAGTCCCTCTGGTTAATCTGACAGAGATGGTAGTTATTATGAGGACAGATAACACATGGAGGCATGTGGAAAGAATCACAGTCACGGAGTCAAATGCACGCAAGCTCAGGAACGCAACTTCCACCCTCCTGCACATGCATTATGAGCCTACAAACATAGCTGCTTACATCAACATGTTAGCAACAACTTACATTTGCATAATGACTTATCTTATAAAATGTGATTTCCACACACATATGTAGTATTTCCCTGCCACACAGAGGCATGGACAGACCAAAAGCTCACTTTTCAGTCGGCAAAGCTTTGAGTTCCAGAGGGGTGCACATGAAAGAGCAGCAGAATATAAAGGAGTGCCCAAGGATACGCTGTGGCGCTCAATGTGAGGACAATTTAGTCCTGATAGAAAACCTGGATCAAAGGCTCCGGCCTCCATAATTGCACAATCCCCAACAAACACAGTGCCATTTGAAGAGCGGGCCAGACCTCTGGACTCCTTAGACCTGGGTCTTGTGCACAGACGCAGGCAGCACCACTCCTTTCACCTTGCCATGTTCTCTGTCTCAATGTCTCACTAAAAGATTAGAGGAATGCTTTCATTCCACAAGTGCTCTCAATTTCTCTTTGAATGTCACGATACTGACAGACTGCGGCAGACTGTCTTCTCTCTTTTTCTAATGTTGACAGAGTCATGGTCACCACTGCAAAATAAAAAGACTCAATACATGAAGTGAGCACATTTATATAATTACACACTGGACTTCCAGCAATTTGGATTCTCTGCCTCTTCCTGATGCCATGATGAAATGCAAAATTTACTTAAATCTGAAAGGAATTTGGATGACACAGCAAATAGTCTTGTCCTTTCTCTCCCTAATCCAAGTGAGACTGTTCTTGTAATCTTTCTGGTTCAAAGTGGCTTAACAAATATATTGTGGCCTATGTCCTCCAGCCCCTTTTAACCAAATCAAACCAACATTTTCATCAATATGCTTTAATTTCCTATCCTTCTCCTTCTAACAAATGTTTTCCCTCCACTAAACGGTCCTTTAATAGATTTTATAAATTAGCCCTCTTGTGTAGTTGTGAGTGTCTTGGCCAGTCGAAAAGATTGGTCCTGTGTAATATTCTAATTTTTTTTAAAGTTGAATCTGCTTTTGTCTTGACCTTGATAATCAGAATAGTTTACACTGAACAACTGAAACCTTAAGATTATAAAAGCTATGTGTTCATGTATTTCGCCTGCAAGAAGACCCTGGAACAGGAAATAGTTTTAAAACCCAAACTTTGTTACTCCCTTGAGCTCTGCCTGTAGGTTTCTTCCTGTTGAATGCAGGTCGAACCATCAGAACACAGTTTAGGAGACTGTAAATCCTGCTTGAACATCTTCACTCTACTGCATACAGGTAGGGACTGTCTTGGCTCTCCTGCAACAAAACCCATAAACACACATGAATAAAACCGGTCGAGTTTAAATCAACCAGACAAATTTGAAGACAGAGTAGCTTGATATATAGTTTTGTCTATTCCTGTTAACATTAGTTGTTGTCTAACAATATTTACTGTCTTTCTGTTGCTCTGTCATTGCTCTGGTGTTCGCCTCTATTTAAACACTTCACAGACATGAAGACAAAACCAACACTCTGACAGCTCGGTCTCGAAGAGCCTGTGAGTGCTTACTCCAGGACTTTGGATGGTTTTATGTTGCGTCTAGACTTTAATAAGTGGTTGTGTTTTTCCTTAACACACACCCCAAATCTACCCTGAATGTCCTATGGCGATGCTTTAATAATAAAATATCATCTGCATGTGTTGTCGGGTTCGACTCATATAAACATGTTCCTAAGAGGTCTGAATGCGGTAAACCTACAAAGACTGCCCTGTCATCAGAAATGCTCCTCAGTTTATGTAATTTTCTTTATTGTGCTCTATCCCTGAAGGTTGAGGTTTTTGTGAGATTACGTATGTAAATGCTGTAACTCAGACAACATGAGCAGAACCGTCGAAAGTTGCCATGTTTTAGAACCGGAGTTGAAGTGCTGTGCAGAATCTGCAGTTGAGATTGTTGGGTGGATTAAACCCCTGGCAGCTGATGCAAACTTTGTAAAAAGTCTGATAGAGCATAAGAAAAAATATATATACTTACACAGTCTTCAACTAAGACATTTTAAGGATACTGAATTTATTTTGTAATCTACAAATTATTTTTCTTTAGCCTATTTGTCTTAGACTCTCTTTAAAACTTTAAAAGCTGCGTGTGTGTGTTCAACTTTTTTTATTTTTTTTTATTTATTTGTTTTGCAAAAAACACACTGTGATGTTTTTGTCACACAATATGTGAAAAACAGCCTCTTCCCCATTGTTAGGTATGGTGGAGGATTTGTGTTGTTGTTGGCTGGTTTCTCCTTCAAATACCAGAAGAACTGAACCTGGTTGCATGGCATCATTAAGTCTTTGAAACGTGGCAAACATGTTGTCCATCAAATAAGAGGCTGAATGAGAGGAGCATCAGTCAGAAGAGTAACCAAGAGGCCCATGATAACTTGGGAGAAGATGAGTAGTAGACAGTGATCAGAAAAGACAGTCATCAAATTGAATTTTTTTTCCTAAATGTAACATTTTTGTATATTACCCTTAACATGCTATCTAACGTATCTGGTAGTCTCGTTCTGTAGAGCAGGGGCAGTTGTAGTAATCGAGGGACGGTGTCATACAAGTTTTAGATATTTTTTAATCATTAGCAGGACTGTAGAGAAACTGACCGCTACTGAGGAGGTTATTCAGCTATTTTATTCAGGCATGTTGGACCAGGTAAAAATTTTAAAATAGTAGGACACGGGTAATCCGAGTATAGGAGTTGCCAACCCCTGCTGTGGAGTAACTTAAAGGAAGACAACTTGAAGATTCAAGATTGTTAAGATTGGGGTAGATGTTTACCTTCCAGTAGGACTTAAACTCTAAACATAGAGCTAGATCTTGAACGAATGGTTAAGGTCAAGGTATTTCCATGTGTTATAATAGCCTAGTCAAAGTTAAGGCAGAGATCCCTTGGGAATACCTTTGGTATATATGATACTATTGCTTTTTTTCTCTCAAAGTGGGTCCCTTTTAGCACTTCTCTAGTTGGCCACAGGGGGTCACCCGTGCTCGTCCTCTGCTGGAGCGTTTGCCACCCCAGGTGCATCCTGTTCACGTTGATGAGATGGGCCAGTATAAGAGGAGTGGTGGACCAGCTACTCGACGCCTGGGTGTTTGTTACTCCTGGTAATCTTTGTCTCAGCGCCTTCTCTAGTTCTCGTGTATTTTTGTAGTTCTCTTGTGCTCTAGTTTTGCATCCAGTTGGTTTTCTAGTCTTTATGAGTTTTATTTGTTACTTTGTCCTGCTTTTTCCCACGCCCCTAACAACCACTGTACTCAACTCAGGTTCCCGTCATCTTTAGTGCTCCATCCTCACAAGATCTCTCTCCGGTCCACCGCATCCATCTGGTCTCCTAGCTCCTCTTGGCTCGGCTCGATCTGCCCGCTCCAGCATCACTCCACCTGCCGTGCACGCTCCCCTGGACAACTTCTCCACTCTTCACCGCTGATAAGGAACTCACCTCTCACCTTCGCCCTGGCGTCAAAATTCAATCAACCACAAGTAAGATCAGTCCAATATTTTTCTCTCACAACATCACAACAACTCACCTGTCCTGTCCTCCACCTCAGCGGTCTCCCACGTCGTCGTGCGCTCAGAGTCTCCTGCCGTTTCCACGCTGTCCCACTGTCCCTGCTGGTCTGCCGAACATCACCGTCACCCGCTGTCTCCCGTTGCCGGATCCCACTCCTTTACCCCTTCAATAAAATTCATTATAACTGTTCTCCTGGGAGTTCTCTGTTTATGTGGGTCAGAAGCCTAAACATCATGACAGAACACTCAGGCCAAGCAGACCCACAAGAGGCTCTCAGGAGGGGTATCACCGACAAATCAGCCATACTCCACTCTCACGAGCCTGTCCTCTGTTCACTAACCAAACAGCAAGCCACCACTAATCAAACTCTTGATCAAATAACTCACCTCCTTCAGAATCTTGTCCTCAAACCTTCCGACCAGATTCCCCCACCCTACGATGGCGCTACAGCCTCCGTCATCGCCACTTCCGCATCGAGAACTTCCGATTCCGGTTTCCCGAGGGGTTCCACTTCCTGTTCCGGAAAGGTATTCGGGCGAGGTTGGCGGCTGTGAGGGTTTTATGATGCAGTGTTCGTTGGTTTTTGCCATTCCCCACACTCTTTTCTCAATGATGACACCAAAATAGCGTTTGTTGTCGGTCAGTTGTCCGGAACAGCGCTGAAATGGGCTGAATCGCGTTTTCATCGTTATCCTGAGTTCAGTTTGTCCTTTCGGGACTTTAAGGAGGAATTTATGATGGTTTTTGGCCATGAGACGGATTATTTAACCGTTTCCCGGAAGATACAGAAACTAAAACAAAGCTCTAGAACTGTTGCTGAGTTCTCCATAGAGTTCAGAAGTCTAGCCGCCCGTTTCGGTTGGGATCCTCGTGCATTAAAGAGCACATTTTTCTTTGCTTTAGACGAGCAATTGCAGTACAAATTTTGATGAGCCTCCCACGTTAGACGAGTTTATTGCTCTGGCTGCCCGAGTTGATGGCTGTCTGAGAGAGAGACACCGTTTAAGGGTTAACCGTAGAATTTCTGCCAGCCAGGCCCCCGCAGACGTTCAGCCTCCACCCCTGCCCGTTGAAGCCTCTTCCAGACCTGCTCCTGACCCACGCAGGTTGTCGCCCCCGGGACCGGAACCCATGCAGGTCGGACAAACCAGATTGTCTCCAGAGGAACGGCAGTGGAGGGTGCAGTCTAAAGAGTGTCTATTCTGTGGAACTCCAGGTCATTTCATAGCCAGCTGTCCCAGCCTCAGGAAGGAGAAAGCTCTCCGAGAGGGTCCGCCTGTAAACACTAGGCAACAGGTGGACCATAACACCCGACCCAGTCAGTCTCGTCTTCTCCTTACCTGCCACCATAATTCATAACCAGAAGTCATTCAATCTTTCTGTTCTGATAGACTCAGGTTGCGAACAATCCCTCATAGCCCAAGCACTTGTCGAGTCCGACACTGCATAGACTACAGAGGTTTAAATAACATTACTGTTAAGAATAAGTATCCTCTACCCCTCATCACCTCCGCCTTCGAGTCCCTTCACAGAGATACCATTTTCACCAAAATGGATCTCCGCAACGCTTACCATCTTGTCCGCATACACCAGGGGGACGAATGGAAAACAGCCTTCAAAACTCCCCTTGGTCGTTTTGAGTACTCGGTTATGCCCTTTGGTTTATGCAATGCTCCGTCCGTGTTTCAAGGCCTCATTAACGACGTTCTTCATGATTTTCTTAATATTTTTGTTTTTGTTTACCTAGACGACATCCTCATCTTCTCTAAAGACCTCTCAGAACACAGATCCCACGTCCGGCTAGTGCTTCAAAGCCTCCTCCAGAACCGTCTCTACGTTCAGGCTGAGAAGTGTGAGTTCCACAAATCTTCCATAACTTTTATTGGTTAAATCTTCGAGGGCGGGCAGATCCGAGCAGATCCCACTAAGGTTCTCGCAGTCACCAAATGGCACACATGTGACACCAGACGACAACTACAACGCTTTATAGGATTCGCCAACTTCTAGCGCCGGTTCATCAAGAACTATAGTCAGACCGTTTCCCCACTCACAGCCCTAACCTCCACTAAAAGAACATTCATTTGGACACCCGAAGCAAACAAGGGTTTTCAAGATCTCAAAACTTTCTTCTCTCAAGCGCCGGTCCTAGTACAACCAGATCCATCCCATCAATTCACTCTAGAGGTAGACACCTCCGACATGGGAGTTGGAGCCATCCTGTCCCATAGATCGGAGGACCACAGCAAACTCCACCCATGCGCCTTTTTCTCCCGACGTCTTTCACCTGCCGAGCACAACTACGACATGGGAGACCGAGAACTGCTAACCATCAAGCTAGCGCTTGAAGAGTGGCGTCATTGGCTGGAGGGTGCTAACCATCCGGTGCTGGTTTGGACCGACCATCGCAATCTGGAATACATAAAGTCTGCTAAAGGTCTTAATCCCCTACAGTCTCGCTGGTCCCTTTTCTTTTCTCTTTTCAACCTTTCCATCTCTTACAGACCCAGCTCCAAGAACCGAAAACCAGATGCCCTCTCCCGTCAATTCTCCCCGGACGAAATCATCTCCGATCCAGCTCCCATCATTTCCCCCGACTATGTGGTTGGCTCGGTATCCTGGGAGATCAAGGGCATCATCCAGAATACTATTCTTCTGATCTGATCTTTGGAGCCCTCCTCAAAAGACCAAGTATTTACCTTCTACCGTCCACTCTTAAGTTATTAATTGGTTCCACACAACCCGTTTTTCCTGTCACCCCGGTTCTAGTCGGACCATAGCCCTCATTTCTCGCCGATTCTGGTGGCCCAATCTCCAAAAAGATGTTTCCGACTATGTTCAAGCCTGTTCCATCTGCTCTAGGAATAAGACAAGCAACATACCTCCTTCCGGCCTCTTACAACCACTCGAGATCCCCAAGCGTCCCTGGTCCCATATAGCAGCTGACTTTACCACCTGTCTTCCACCCGCTCAGGGAATGACTACCATCCTCACCATTATCGACCGTTTTTCTAAAGCCTGTCACCATGTCCCATTATGCAAGGTTACCATCCGCTCTCCAGACTGCCCGACTCCTGGTCAAGCATGTTTTTCGGATTCACAGCATACCCGCCGATATCCTGTCTGACCGTGGCCCCCAGTTTGCTTCTCAGGTCTGGAAACATTTCTGTTCAGCACTTGGGGCCAAGTCCAGCCTAACATCTGGCCAACATCCCCAATCCAACGGTCAGACAGAGCGACTCAACCAGGAGATCGAGGCAGCCCTCCGGTGTCTCACGTCCACCCACCAATCCGACTGGAATCAGCACCTCCCCTGGATTGAGTACGCACACAACGCTCACGTCTCTGCTACCTCTGGTTTGTCTCCATTTGAGATCTCTTTAGGGTACCAGCCACCGCTGTTTGTGTCCGATGAAAGGGATATCTCGATGACCTCTGTCCACCACCACATCCGATGCATCCGCATTGTCTGGAGAAATACCATGGTAGCCCTCCAACGATCATCTGCTTTCAACAAGAAATACGCTGACCGGAGACGTACTCCAGCTCCCACTTACTCTCCTGGTCAGCAGGTGTGGCTTTCGTCCCGAGATATCCCCCTCAAGTCTGTCTCTCGCAAACTCTCACCGCGTTTCATCAGCCCATACACCATCGAGTCCATAATCAACCCCTCCACCGTTCGCCTTCACCTTCACTCGTCCATCAAAACAATGTCCATCAAAACAATCGTCCTAGTCCATCCCACCTTCCACGGTTTCCAGATCAAGCCGGTCTGAACCAGTACTTTGTGCTCCACCTGACGCCCCTCTACCCGCCCGTATCATTGATGGGCACCCGGCTTACAAGGTCCGGAGGATCGTGGCTGCCCGTCGACGAGGTCGAGGTTACCAATACCTCGTTGATTGGGAGGGTTACGGTCCCGAGGAGCGTAGCTGGGTGCCCCGCTCCTTCATCCTCGACCCCAGCCTTTTAGATGATTTTGAGGCCTCTTCCTCGTCTTCTGGACCGCCGGGTGGCAGTCCTTGAGGGGGGGGTACCGTCAGAGTGAGTTCCTTTCAGCACTTCTCTAGTTGTCCACAGGAGGTCACCCATTCTCGTCCTCTGCTGGAGCCTTTGCCACCCCAGGTGCTTCCTGTTGGCGTTGATGAGCTGGGCCAGTATAAGAGGAGTGGTGGACCAACTACTTGACGCCTGACCTCAACATTCAATCAACCACAAGTAGTGGTTGTGTTTTCCTATCTGAGTTCCCTCTTACAGTAGTGACCCCCTCATTAACCTGCAAAGATTTGCCCTGGTCACTGGTGAAAAGTTGGATATATTGAATTTCCCAAGTTCTGGCATGGTAGTTCAAAGCAGAAATGTTGAGTTGGTAGAGAGGTCCAAAAAATAACCAAATTTAATGGAGGCCAAGGTTTGGATATGTTTCATTTCTCTCTGAGCAGCAAAGCAAAGGAAAAAAAATAACAATCTTTGTTTGAATATTGGTTCCTTCTTGGCTTTGTGAAAATAATCAGTGGAACGGTAAACATTACAAGACCCAAACACAGTTTTGTAAAATCTACTGTCTCCAGCTCACTGCAAAGGCTGACCAATGCTGAACTAAAATCACAGAGGAAAACAGAAGGAGGCTTGGTGCTAATCAGGTGCTGACTGGTAAGTCATGTGTGTAAAACCTCCCAAGCCTTTTAATTTGAGCTTAAAAATGCACAAAGAAGAAAGAGGAAAGTCCGTCGTTGGTTCAAACCTACACTTACACGCACATCCATCCCAGTTGTTGTGCCTTGAAGCAACACTATGTAACTTTTCAACTTTTATAAAATATTTTTAATAACTTTTGTGACTAACAACAACTAACTGTAATATGTCTGCAGTAAATCATCAGGCAGATGTTAAACGAGGCAGTTTAAACGCACATAAAAAAAATGAAGCCTTTTGAGAATAGCCACGACTGTCACTTTATGTGACAAGTTGTGCCAAAATAAATGGCTGTGAATTTCTTTTTAAGCTGCTAAACTACTAGATTTAGTTTAAGATGCTCTCCAAACAAATTTAAAAAGAATAGCTGCTTCATTTCATAAATGGCTGTGAATGTTCAACGTCAAAACGGATGGATTTGTATGACTTGTGGGATACTTGTTTGCCCGACACACGGATAAGGGTAATATTTGCAATATTTTGAGGTATAAACAACGTCCTGTGGGTGTGTTTCCTGTAGGACTGGTGACCGGCCGTCAGCTGGGCTGTGGTCACAGTGTTGGGAAACCCTAGCACAATAGTAAATGCGAACATAATGAAAAGGCTGCGGGATGTTGGGGGAGAGTATGAGGATTACACACAATGATGATGAGGAAGATTGTGTGAAATGAAAAAGGTTAAAGTTTTATCTGCAGCACACTAGTTCTGAGTAATATTAAGTACTACAAAGCAAACATGTATTTACTGTGGCTGAGAGGAACACATCAAATATAATATCACCCAGCTAAATTGGTTCAAATGAATCAAACCTCTTCGTTTCGTTAAAGCGCGTGCGAACGCATCGGTGGCAGAAAAACAACAACTAACTGTAATATGTCTGCAGTAAATCATCAGGCAGATGTTAAACGAGGCAGTTTAAACACACATAAAAAAAAAAGATTAATGCTGGGACATGACAGAAGGAAAATTAATGAACGATCCATTCATATAAGTGGTTAAACAAACCGCCGAATACAGAGAACACCCTTCATTCAGCCGCTGCAAGGAAGCAGCAAGTATGTGACAGGGCCCTCCCTGCATAGCAATCATTGCTATCATGCAACATCTCCACGGAAAACTAATCAAAGTGTAAATTACAGATGTTCGGTTGTGTACACAAAGGACTGAGTTTACCTAATTAAAAAATAAACAATGATTAGTCTGTGGGACATCGCAGTGGGGAGTGAAAGGCCTTGCTGAGCATCTTGATGAAAAGCTTCATTATTTGTGCTTATACTACAACACTGGGGCTCCGGGTCCCCTGTTGAAAGGATCGGACTGCACCACTGGCTCTGCAGCAATAGGCTGTATTTATCCGTGTGGAAATTGGCTGTATATTATGAAAATATTACAATCCAAGCAATGTGGTACGTGTCCATAATTCATGTCATATCCCGTAAGGCTTAGGGGTTAAACGGGCGGGACTTAGCGACATGAACAAGACTTCAATCACAGGGAGGCCTGTAAGGATAAGGAGGGGAAATTCACCGCTGGCGCTGTTATGCGAGCCATATTAGTTGGGACAGACCTGGACCCATTATTTTAAAGAAACGTGTTGCTTCATGGCTGTAATTTTACATCTGAGGGGTGTTTTTACGCTAGGAATTACACTTTTATTGAATGTTTTAGTGCCGAAGCAGAATGATGACTTCAGCAGGCTTCAGATGGACTTGAAAGTGCACCGAGCTGAGACTATGGGGTGATTGGGTGTGTGTTTCTTTCAGGGCAGCAGTGGCAGTCCCCCCTTGGGATTGTTACGCTCGAATGCAGCGACATTCAGATCCAGCGTTGAGTTTCTTTATGCAACTTTGAAGGGCTACAAAGCGAAACACAAATTTTCTTAATGTCTCCAGTCAATTTTTTAAAGTTCAAGTCTGGCAACACTGAATCAGTAAAACACAAGATTAGACAAGATTATAAACGGATGAGACATAAAGTCCAACTGCAAACTGTTTACGTTGCTTAGACTGCTTCATACTTGATTGTTTTCAGCTGATTTTAGTGGAAAAATAAACACAAAGGAAGTTAAAAATAAATGTTTTTTTCTTATATATAAATATACCTGAATGTGTGGCAGGAAACTGTATTTAGCCCCTAATATAATATTTAATTGATATCGCCTTTTGCACTGTTAGTACACTTGTTCATTCTTCTATGTTTAACTGCTCCAAAAATCAATTTTCAATTGACTTTGACTAGGACATCCAAACTAATGAATAGGCTTTGATCTTTAACCATTCTTATTCATGACGTTGTTTTGCCGAAATGTGAGCCTGGTCTCCAATCTTTTTCATCAATCCCCCCATCAGCTTTGACCAATCAGCTTCTCCACAATAAAGAAAAGCATCCCTACAGCATGATGATGCCACTAACATGTCTAACACGCAGAGCTAGCTAAAAAGTTAAACATTGGTCTCATTGTTCATGACACAAAACAGTTGGAAGAGTTTGATTCTTTACTGAAAGCCATAACTTGTACAATTTCAAGTTTGCAACAAGTTCTGTAAGTGACTAAAAAAACATGAAGAAGAATTTTTTCTGATCTGCCGACTTTAACTATAACCTTTTGGCAAGCCTAAACCCTGAAGCTGCCCATCCTGAAAGATGGTGGTGGAAGCATCATGATGCGGGAGGGCTTTTCTTCAGCAGGGACAGGGAAGGCAGTCAAGCTTGGAGCTAAATACAGGAAAATGCTGCAAAACAACCTTTACAAGTCTGTACAGTTCTATAAAAGAGAAATGATCATAGCATGTTAGAATAGCCTAGTCAAAGTCCAGATCTGATTTTTATAAACTGTGGCAAGATCAAGAAATTAATGTTTGCTGATCCTAATAAGCTTGTGCTATTTTCCAAAGAAGAAGATCAACAATGCTGGTGGAGACTTGCAGCTGCATTTGCAAAGAAAGACACTAACATCCATTGATATATGTTAAAAATGGTTCATACTGCGTGGCACTGTAAAAACTTTCAGGGGCTTTCTGATTCATGTTTCCTGATTGCAAATGAAAACACTCTTGTAGGCTTCAGCAGTGACTGATTTTCTGTGGTAGGCTTTCTGAAAGAAAAAAAACCCTGCAGCTTCCAGCTTTAAGGCAAGTGGAATATCTTGTACGAGGATGGAGGGATGCAGGCCAGCTGTTGGTCCGATCCAACCATTCACATGTTTGGATCCAGACAGATCGGGATTGAGGGAGGGTTTGCTGCTGTTAGGCTGCTCCACCTAATCCCCTGCTGCATTACTCACCCAGTCCAGTCGAACGGCCCACAGACGCGGGGACTTCCCCTTCCCTCCGAAGACAGAGAGGAATACTGTATTGCTTCATGCAGCGCTGAGGTAATATCATTACTTCAACCACGACGCTGCAAGGCCTAACCTGTATATTGTCCCGAGTGTTTAAACTGCACGGTGGAAGAGAGGATAATAAACTGTGACAGAGTAACACTAATATGTCACAAGAAATATCAAAGATACGGCATTAAAATAATTTGAGGATTACTGCTGCACACGAATACTTTCCAGACTATGCAACAAGGCTTACACCCACAGGATAATATTTTATATTAAAAAGTGCATGTCTTGTCTATAGTAAAGAGTTTAAAACAAGGCTTTCAGTTCCTGACAGATATCAATTTAATCTCTTGCAGGGGGAACCCATCACGTGGGTCCCAAAAGATCCACAACCTATTGTCTCTTGCATAGACGCAACCCTAAAATGACTGCTATCTGCTGTTTCTGCCACTCCTTTAACACCTTCAGGGTTTCCAAAAGTGTCCTTTCTTTAAAGAAGAAAGCAGACAGGAAAAACAGACACAAACACACCCGGTGAGCCGTGATCGTAAAAGTGCTCATATAGGTCGGGACAGAGCTCATAAAGCCAACCGCCTCTCATCATATGCCCTTCACACAGCTATAATTTTGCATAATTGCCATGCTACCTTTAGGTTGAACACAAGGGAGGGATCCACTTCAGCTGCTTAACGGTGAGACAAGCTGGCGTAATGAGTGCAAACTGGTTCCGAGATGACAGGTTTCCCATGATGGGTAAATATGAACTTGAACCAAAGCAATGGGGCTATCTGTGAAAACAAGCAAGGCCATATATTTTACTTGGAAACACAGCGATCAGCTGTATCAACACTGGTCCTCCTACTGCAGCCAGCCACCTCAAGTGAGAAACTGTAGAGTCTAGAGGCATCCTCTGAGCACAAGCGCAGGCCTGAGGAAAACAATCGTCAGTCAGATCAGGGGCTTTTTGGACATATCGAGGCTTAATGACTAATCCCTACTGATTTGAGCTGTTTAGTTCTGATAAATGTTCAGACATAATAAGATTTTACCAAAGAGAAACATCTATGGGAGCTCTTTTTTTCCCCACTGCTGCGTGTTCAATGGCGGTATTATCACTGTGAGGCCAGCTCAACTTTTCCTCTTGCAAATAATGTGTGTGCTGTTTGCACTGGCACAGCTGTTTGCCTCTCCTTTTCTCAGCTGTCTGTGCTCTCCCTCCTTTCTCCCAGATTGATAACATAAT
>JAVLVB010000251.1:3213753-3258551 GCA_032876305.1 Orestias chungarensis | reverse complement strand
ATAATACTCCAAGCATGTTTCCAAAGGGTAATAAAAGGAGAGGCAGCCGCTATCTGCTCTTTGATTGTGCAACAAGTAGATTTAAATACATCCTACAAACATGGAACCATCTATAATCCAGTGTTTGTATGTGTGTGTTTTTCCACTTGGGAGTGCTGGGAAAAAAGATTTTACCCTCTTACTGATGTCTTATGTTTCTGCTTTTTAAATGATTGAATTTATGAAGCAAATATCAATATAATGAAAACCTAACCTGAGTAAACACAAAATAGGGTTTCCAAGTGATGGTTATAAAAAGTAAAAACTAATCTTGCCCTATGTAATTTACCCTACGAGGGATCAATAAAGGATAATCTAATCTAATCTAATGTGACCCCGATGAATTTGGGTCTGCTCTCCTTGGACACAGTATCTGCATCAGACCTGTTTGTGCTGAGCTAATCGGATTTGGATTTGCTGATATATATACATTAAAATAGCTTTTTATCTTGGCTTAAGTCATATTTGTCTAATAATTACAGTTTTTTTTTCTATATTCTATATAATATTCTTTATTCTAAATAATTTAGTGCAACACAAAAGGCAAAAACAGAGCTTAATTAAAGTACTGCATGTGTCCCAGTAGTATAATGTAACACAAATGGTTAAAAGTCCAAATAAAAAGTTTATTGCTGTGAGTTTCATTATGTTTCATGCGTTCTGCAGAATGGTGAAATGTGAACTCAGGGTGGCTTAAAAGCTCATATAGAAACCTGCCTTTACAGTCCTCTACACTATAAAATCTCAACCTAGTATTTAATTTGTTTCTTGTGCAAATATCTTAGTACACTTGAAATAGGACAAATCAACTTTAACAATTTTTCTAAAGATACGAGAGCTTGTTTGAGACAATAATGCTTAAAGATCTTGTTCAGTCACCTTGTCGTGAAAATTTTTGTAATATCTCTAGTTAAAAAAGTGTCCGTTTGTTTTTTGTTTTTGTTTATTTTTTTACTTAATAGCTTTCAAGCTGCTCTGTCTGTGATTTTGGAAAAGTTTATAATTTTATATAACCTAAGAAACATGTTTATAACAGAAGAGTATTAAAAAACCAATGCCAGTTGTGCAGTGACCATCATTGAAAGTGTTCCAACAGCTGACCGGTTCTAAAGGCAAAATTTACCTATGCAAGCAAAATCCCAGTCAAATTTTTGTCACCACGGTTACAAAACATTCAAGTTAGTGCAGTGCAGTACTCTGTGTTTTTTTTTTAAAGGTGGCTTCCTTTAATTAGGTAAAGAATACATTGTTCTTAAAATTGGTTACTTAATTGGTCTGGAATTGAAGAAAGTTGTACATAGAATTATAAAAACATAAATAAAATAAATTTATTTTATTTATTTTACGATAGTATTATTTTAAAACAACTGAAGAATATGCCTGAAAAATATTTTTTATTAGCTTATTTCAATATCTATTTTCGCCTCTAAAAGCATGGTATTTACTTCTTATTTTTAGAATGTTACAAAGATACAAGGTACATTTACTTACAATATGGGATAAAGACATTGATGTAGAGTGGTTGTAATTCTTAATCGGAACCAGGAAGATTTGACTGAACAGACTATAAGCACTAAAATAGGATTGAATCGTCTGCTTTTCTTAAACAGAGCCAATGCTAGTTGTTTTACAATTGTTTGGTCAGAGGTTTCAGATGTTAGAAGTAAGAATTAGTCCAACTCTGTATGCCTGATTTTGAACAGCAATGAATGTTTTTCTGGATATGAATTAAATCTGCTTCAAAGGGCCTTGAGATATTCATCTAGAACTGGCAGATTTTATGAATACACAGAATTTATTTGTGATTTACCGAAACCAAACAATGACCTATTACTTTTGTTGCTACAAAGATTATATCTGCACAATATGCTGTGAACGTGCAAGATTGAAAGAAGTGTGAGGACTTCACTGTTTATCAATGTTATGGTTGGATATTTCTCCTTGGTTTTAAACATTTTCAATGATCTCATGGAGATTTTGAAAGAAACCTGCATGAGTCAGTGACATGCCTGCACATGGCTCCCTGCAGGGATTTTATTTATTAGCCCATTTGAAGCTTTGATTTGTTGTATTTATTTTTTTTGTGGGGGGGCTAACAGAAATAATTTGGATATTTCTACAGCCAAAACCAGGAACTTTTAGTCATACTGCAAACCCCTGGGAATATCTTCTTGATGTCCTCTTTTTTTAAGTCTCCTCCCCATTCCCAGGCCAATACACCGCTCATTTTGAAAACGTGACAACTATCTGTCATCGAGCATGGGAATGATGTAAAGCCATGCATTTTATTCACTTACTAACACTTGAAGAACATTGCGGATACTTGATAGCCACATCCAGTTAAATGCTGTTCACCACACCTTATGAAAACACACCCACCGGACATGGTTTATACCTCACTTCTGGGTAAACAAATATGTAAATGGCCAAAAGTTTTGAAAAAACAACAGTTATAATGCTGGAAAAAAACTCTAATATTAATATTACTTAAAGTTTATTAAAATATTATTTCTCCTCTTATTGATAACCCTAAAGAAGATTCCAGTTTTTTGCAGTATTAGGAAAATCTGACACTAAAAAAACATGTCCATTTTAGTAAATGTAGTCATTGGTGGAGAAAATCTAATGTCAGTGGTTGAACAAGTTCGTTTAAATACATTTATGTGAGGATATTTTTCAATTTCTACATATTTGGATTGAAATTTTATCCGTTTAGTAAACCATGATTTTGTTTCTCAATGCTGAAAATGTATGAGGGATGAATTAGATAGACTTGTGCAGCTGTTGTTTTGTCTTTAAAATGTACGTTTTTGTTTTGTTAGAAGTATAGTTGGGAAATTATTTTATCCCATTAATGAAAGTAGTATTTTAATTTGTGGAAGTCCTAAAAAGATTAAGAAAAACCGGCCTTTAACTCAGCCAAAAAGGATTGTTCTAAGCTATGTTTCCATCCAATTATCATTGGATGTCGCAAAAACAAAAAAAAAGATGTGAGTCAGGTCCATCTACTGATTTGGTGAGAAACAACCAGGCAACTCAAAGCTTAATTTAATCAGATTGTGAGGTTAAAAATGGCGTTGAAAAACAGGAAATTGTACTAAATATTAGCTGCATTAAACCATATTGTGCAAATGTGATTGGATTTTTGCTGCATAAAAAAAAAAAAAAAAAAAGAATTGCGAAAAACCAAGAACTACTTCCCACTAAATTATTTAAATTTTTTAATTTCCATCTACCTTTTCTAATCCAATACTGATGGAAATTCAACCATTGTTGATGGCAATGTTTCAATCCAATTTACATGCAAATCTTGAACAAAATTTTAAACATTTGAAAAAACAATAAAGAAATGTGACTTAGGTGTGTTTCCATCTACTGGTTTGGAGCAAATCAACCACGCAATGCAAATTATTTTTTTATACGTACGCATGTCTGTAATAAATAGGAAGTTTGCAGAGTAAGAACTTATTTAGCAAATTTTTTTTCAATCTTTATTTTAGTAGATTACCGGTAACTCTTTTCTAGAAAACCCAAAGACCACCTAAAGACAGCTTAAAAACCCGTTTGCAAAATTTTCAAGAATTTATTGCCATTTCCATCCATTTCTAATGCAGTTCTTCAAAATGCACATAAAAAATGTTGATGGCTTTCTGACTGTCTCCTTGCCATCAACTTCAGCAGTAATGGCCTTTTTGAGTAAGTTTCTTATTTGCACTCGTCCAAACTGACCACGCCATAACAAAAAAACCACATACCGAGTCCATTCAGATTTTCAGCAATGCCATGTCAAATGGGAACAACAGCGCGTTTGGCCCCATGTCTTCAGGCGGCGGGTTATGGCTTTGTGTTTTGTTTCAATCATCAAAGCCATTGGGTTAGGGATCTTTTTTCTCGGCCTATCTCTCAGCAACACTCATGGCCACTCGGAATCCTTGAAATCTTACTCCGGGCTGCTGAGTGGAGCGGCCAGCAAGGCCAAAGAAACGTCTCCCCGGCCTTGCTCGGCGCTACCGGGGGTCACGCTGCCATTCTTCTGCTACACAAAAGACTTCTTCAAGTGGTCGTGTGACAATGGGCTTTAGATCAGTGGAGCGTTATGATTACTGGGTTAGATGAATGCATTCTGTCTTAAGTGAGCCAGAATTAATATGAACCTTATTATGTGTTTTTAAAAGCAAACCCGCTTGTAGGGCGCAGTAACTATCAACAGACCGGCATTCTGTATAAACCAGACAAAAAACGGGGTTCGTTATGAGCCTGTTAATAAGCACAGCCTCTCGCTTTCAACCTCAAGAGCTAACATTATGTCACTCACAAGCCCCCCATAATGAATGTGCACAAACCCCGTCTCCACATAGGGAGTGAAGCATGATTTCACGAGACAAGCCTTTAACTGAGCACAAAGGAATGTCAGATGTGCTGACACAAAAGATCTCCTCTTTTTCTCCCTGATTTACAAAATGTATAACGCGCCGAGGGGAGTTGAGACCTTTCAGGCATTAGCGCACCACATTAAAATGCGTTCAGCGACTCTGATTGGGGCCGAATGAAAAACATTATCAAATAAAATTAATTAAAACAAGGCGGCGGGTCTATGGCTTCCAGACTGCTTTTGTTTAGCTGTCGTAAACAGAGTTAGCGGCGTCTGTCAGTGAATTAAGAGAACGGTGGGCCCCTTCTGCTGCGGCGGCCTTGATTCGTGGATTCTGTGAGCCCTGCCAGCGCTTTGCTCTCACTCAGCGCGAGCCGACTTGGCCGGTGACAGGCAGGCAGGCTCGTGTCAAAACACCGTCTGCTTCTGCAAGCCTGCAGGACGCAAGCAGAAAGCTGCGTTAATGTCACCGTTTATATATGTCCCTAGAATGCAACTTATTCTGTGTCTTATCATGTTACAACTGCAAACTTCAGGATTTTTTTATCAACACGAAATGTGATACTGAAGAGTGAAGAGGAAAAGTAAGCCTTTGTGTGCAAACTTTAAGCATGGCGGGCGTTTATATTCACCACCCCATTTACTTTGAATCTACAAAATAAAAGGAAGTGCAACCAATCATCTCATACATTCAAAGGCATTAACCAGAAAGGATTTGTTACAATACAACAGCAACAAGACATGACTATCCACACAAACTGTCTGTAAAGGAGAGCATGAATTTCAGAAAGACAAATTACTTCTGGTAACTCTGGAGGCGCTGCAGAGTTTAATACCTCAGGTGGAGAAATTTGTTAACAATATGTTCAGTTAACAAATCTGCCATGAAGAAAGCTAGAAGAATGTTAAAAGATGGCCAAGCATAACATTAATACATTGTGGTGGCAACCTCATGCTTTCATAATGCGATGGTTTAAATCGAAGCCTATTCATATCGTAGAATGGCCGGGTCAAAATGAATAACTGAATACAATTAAGAATCCGTATTTATGTGGAAATTGATTGTTATAGATTTGTAGTTTTTGCTTTGAGCTGTTTTTTAGTAGGGTATTTGTATGTAGACGTGTAAAGACAAACCCACCAAATGTACAATGTTCTTATTAGTTATTAATAACACAACTCTTTAAAAAGGTTTAAACCTTTTTTTCTCCGTTCTTTTTACTGTTATGCTATGTATTGGAGTTTGCTGCTGCAAAAAACACTGAGATTTGTTTTTGTAATGCGACAAAATCTTGAAAAGTTAAAGAGGGACTAAATACCTTTTTTAAGACAATGTGTGACAGCATCTGCAATATATCAAACGAAACAAAACTGCAGTTTCATAAAAAAAAAAAACAGCCATGTCCAGGCAAGCATGGCTGAGTTACCGTCAAATGTAAAATCAGCTTCAGGTAAAACCTAAATTCTCCATTTAAGCTTCTTAACCACTTTTTATTGAGCTCTGTTTAATTTGTTACTCATTAAGTCATCTCTTCTTTTTTTTTACTGTTAGAACCCATTTTGTTCGGGTTTACCACAAAGCCAAACAACAAAGCCAGTCTCTTGCAAATAAATACCCTTCAGAGGGCAACCTTGCAGAGTTATGGGAAACATTATGAAACTTCACACTAACACGTTTTACTAGAATATCTGAGGTGACTCTTTATTTATTTCGTAAATTTATGCTGACAGGTGAATGATTCACTGATCTGGAGACCTGATTTGTAGTTATATAAACAAAAACTACTGAAATTAGCCGTAAAAGACAAAAAAAACAACAACTAACAAATAAAAATAATTTGTAACTTTATTAAAAGAAAACAGATAGTGTTCTGAGAACACGGCAGTAATCCAGACTATCAATAAGGAAAAACGGTATAACAACAAAGTCTATGGCACCCACGCTTTGTTATCATAGTGTATTGAAACATTTACCCCCCACTAACAGTTATAAGACGACGCATTTTCAGAGCCAGGCCAAGACGGAAAAAGACCGGATAATAAAGCCTACTGTTTCCTCGTAAAGCCTAGTACAATTTAACCTTACTTGTGTTTATTGTTTGTTTCCTTGGTCTTATTGTACAGCCTAAACAGGGAGCTGCTTTTTCAGCCTTTACCAGCTTTGCATAACTTAAACCAAAGCTTTTGTCCCGTTCATCTTCTTAGAATAGCCTAATTGACTGGATAAAGGGAATCAGTAAAAAAAAAAAACTTTGTATCATTTGGACATTGCATTGACTGGGTGATCCTAAAACGTGAACATTTTTTAATCTCATCCATTGTATTGTAGCTCTTCCTTACTGAGTTCCCCAGGTGTCAAACAATGAGTCCTCTTAGGTTTTTTTTAAAGTTTTTTTCTATATGGTCTCATCTTCCCAGAGCGGCCACTTTCACAAGTGTGATGTTTCCTCTTTATTGCTTGTATCATCAAAAATATTCTGTCACCTGAGCTGAGTTATCTACATCTCCTCCAGTTACCATATGCCTCCCACCTGCTTCTCTGATTAAGGTTTTTGTTGTCCCCGGTCTGTATAGATGGCCATTCTCTGTAGGTTTTTCGGCACACCACTCGCTCTCTCATGAGATTTTCAAAGCTTGGGATTTTGATTCATAAACTAAAATCCTTTAAAATTCTTCCCTGATCCATCTGCTGCCTTCCTTGGTGCCTATGATTGATGTCAGATATTAAACGGGATCCAAAAAACCTTACATATTGAAGGAAAAAAAAGTCAATATTTTATTTCATGACACAATTATTTGCTACATTGAGTTTTTCTTGGATTTTAATATAAATTACAGTGAAGCTTGATAGTGCATAGTTGTGTTACACTATCCCAAAGAGCCTTGGAAACTTTTCACTAAATTTAATTAATTCTGCATTCTTGTGCTTCCTGTAAGTGCAGTTTGATGTGGAAAAGTTTTGCAATGAAAAATTATGTTAGATTTGAAATAATTGCTTAAATATTTCAGCTCATTTGTGATCTATTCATACTATTTAACATTTATTGTCTATGTACTGTTGAGCATGAATATCCTGGCCCTTAAATTTGAAAGTAATAGTCAGCAGCAAGGTGTTTTCTTCCATGTTGAGCATGTCAGTTCCCCCCAGATTATTCCCAATACTTTTTTATTTCTAAATTCTCACTCTGTCCTTGGTAAATTTACTTTTATTGCTTCATTGTTGCCATGATCACTGCTTCTCTGCTGTCCTGTAGCTATTGGTTTAATTTGGTCATATCAGCTAAATCTGTGTTTCTTACATCCCACCAATGATCATTCCTTAACCTTTTTTTTGTTTTTTTACAGTTGGCATTGACCAACACGTTCCCTGAGTGCTTAAACCCCTTGAGGCCATAATCCTGACATGTATCGGTCAATATAAAAATTTAAAAAAAGATTTCATTTGTAACAAATTGGAAAAAAAATGTAATAAAAAGTCCTTAAATTATGCATTTTTTGAGAAATATAATGATTGGATACCTAATCATGATTCGGTATTCACATAACTTCCTGTGTAACATGAATTCAAACTATTGATGGAAAATTGTCTAGGTTAAGAAGGGCATATCTTAAATAAAATGCAGCTTGGGAAGCTGAAACAATGTCACAATTCCATTTGGCACCTTATAAGCTGGTAATTGCAGAGAAGACAATTTTTGGGCAATATGAGGAAGAGCATTAATATAAGCTTTTATGGTAGTTTTAGGCAGTTTCCATTGTGTGCAAAAATGTATGTTAAAGTGCGTTTTAGGGTGTCTCAGCTATTTTACTTATTTGTGCGTAGTTGTTGCCCTCCCCAAGGGTGTAACCGACATTTCCCCTGCATGTGTGCCCTCTAACCCCACACTTTTTTCCAGCAGTTAGTCCATTATTAAAATGTCGCTGAAGAGCCAGCGAAAGGCAAAAAGGTTTGCAAAGTTTTTTTTTCAAAACAAACCATTGAAATGCTGTTGGATGCGGAAAATGTTTGCTAAAAGATGACCATTTAATTCACACCAATATATCATGTTTAGATGGTTAACAAGAACATTACTGTTTCATATTCCTTTCTGGTTAACCAATGCTAGGAATATATCAAATCCTCTATGATATCTGTGGAGAAGCTTTGCTCGCTGTTGCTTTCCAAATCATTTGAAAATTTCCTATTCTGCTACATTAAAAGAGACAAGAGGGAAAGAAGGACGTGTTGACCAGAGACCAATCACAAGGGTGGTAATCCATGACCTTCTCAAGTAAAGATGGATTATAATTCGCTTGCAAAAATATATTACAGGGACGACACAGTTTTCAGTCACACTGATTTTGTATTATATGCAGCTAAAACTGCAGGTATTCTTTGTTTATGGTTTAGATGAGAAGATGTGTGCAATGTTTGTTTTCAGCCACGAAGGAGGCGTGCAATTAAATCGAAGAAGATGATGAGTCATTCCATGTACACCAGAAAAGTGTGTCCTCCTCACTTCTGAGATGATGGTTACACCTCTGGTCCTCTCTGTGAATAGTAGGGGTTAATACTTTACTATTGCATTGTTTTATTAAAGGTGGAAGCTATTTTAAAAAGGCGAAATGTAGACTGGTTATTTGTGGTAACTGAGAACAGTTGGAACCAAATCCATTTTCTGTTTTACAGTAATGATTATTGGACTATCAACGTATTGTAGCTTCTTCTTTTTAGTAGTATATTTCAATATAAAGTAATGAATGCTCATCTGAGAGCATTTCATGTTACTTTCCTGATCAAAAAAAGGTTATTTGATTCGAGGCTTTTGCAATTTCATATTTGATGATATTGGGTGACTGTCTGTTACATTTCCATTATGATGCAATGACAAGATATGTTGTTTTAAACGAATTCATTGGATTAAATACAGATAAAATTCGATTTTAAGTGTTTAAACATAATATAGCTGTAAGCTATTTTGTCCCGCTGATCCCATTTAAGGCCTCATCATTTACAAAGCCTGCGTCCAAAAAGCTTCACAGTGACAACCATTCACATAGAGAATGGCTCATTAGTTTAACATTAACAGGTCGCTGATGTGCTTCAGTGAGCCAGACCCTTAGAATATTCAGCCGCGTCCTTTCTACTGAGCAGTCCCCACATATTTCCATGTTCTGCTCTGGAAGGTGACCGCTCGCCTGCCTCTGTGACCTGGCCCAGATTCAGACCTCCGTAAACAAGCTCCAAACTGTCCTTAATGTGTTAGGCAAGAGTCATTATGCTGACACACCTCGAGCTGGCACTGGGCCTAAAACAGGGATTAAGAATAAGTAGAGAATGTTTTATTGTTATATAAAGTTACCTGAGTTCCTTTGAAGTATATTTTATTGTATAATGTTGTACTTCGGGAAACATTATAACTTAACAACGGGCCCTTAACATGCAGTTTAAAAATGTCGAAATAGCCCATTTGTTGTTGTATTTATTTAGAATAAATCAATAAAAGATATGTAGAAATAAATAACATAACTCATCTCCATGCAATATAATCTAAATGAAAAACAGCTGCATTAAACTGATTACAAAAGTGTCTACACCTTTAAAGTTTACATTCAGCTGCAGTATTCTGTCCTTAGCTTTATAAAACTTGCTCCTCTTCGTCCTTCAACCAGAGCGGCTGTTACAGAGAATTAAAAGAATCTCATCCTTACAAGGTAACAGTCAGGAGAAGGATATTAGAGGTCCACACTGCATTTCAGTCAGGTTTAGGTTCAGACTTAAATTAGGACACTTTAACACCTTCAATTTAACTTTTGGAGCAATAAAGAAGAATAATTGCGGATGATCAGTTTTGAGCCTAAAAGTAATAGACAAACTTTCTCCTTCAGGATTATCTGGAACATCGAAAAAGCTTTTTTTATATTGTTGGTTCCCTTTTGACATCCTGGATGAGTTGATGATGCCCTCTTACAGGCTTTTTCCAGCCATGCAATTTTCAGAGCCCATTCCGGCTTTTCAAACATGTTTGCGAACCAGTGCTGCTTGTTTCTGCAGAAAAAAGTAGGTTCCAAAGCTTAAAGTGTGGCTGAAATTGGTTCAATGAAGAATAGCTGTTTTTCTGTGTGAACTGTGAAGTCACTGAACAAAACTAACAATAAACAAGTATGACAGAAAAGAAAAAGTGCAGCGGTCTGATGGGGAAACCCAGTGGCTGATGTGATTTATGTGCTGTAAGGATTTCCAATATCAGAAGCTACTATCAGCTGCCAACTTCAACCTTTTCTTACTGCATAGCATATTGTAATGCAGGTGTGACGAACCATCTTTCTACTATGCTCTCCTTACCTAGTTGGTACCTCATACAGTGCTGCTTGAAAGTTTGTTAACTAGTTGAGTAGTTTAGAATTTTGTTTTTTTAAACCATTTTTTTTTTCTTATTTTCTCATGACCAGGCTTTGTATATGAAATGTCAGGTTTATGTTCATCAATTCCATCTCCTTGTTTTGAGGGAAATGTGTGAATTGCAAGTAGACTAAATGAAACGTGGAATCAGAGCATCTGCAAAAGTAAATGAACCACAGCTGCACTGGTAAAGACAATCAGGTAAAAGACCCAGGTGAAACACATGTGAGTGCTCGAGTAATTAATTAAGCAGACCAATCAAATGAGACATCCTTTAGAAAAGTTTTGAGGTGCACTTGTTAAAAGGGAGAGGAAACCAACCAACCCACTGTTGTGTCAAGGCATAAAGACCAGATCAACATTACAGAGAGGAAAGGAGACATCTGAGGACATCAGGAAGAAGGTGGTGACAGCCCATCAGTCTGGAGAAAGCTATAAGACCGTCTCCAAAAGATTCCAGCTTCATCCATCCACTGTGAGACAAATCATTTACAAATGGAGGGCAATAGGCATCACCGCAACTCTGCCCAGAAGTGGACGGCCGTCAAAACTTACACAAAGAAGCACCAGAAAAATAATAATGCAGGTAAAGGCCAACCCACGCATCACCTCCAGAGAGTTGCAGACCTCTCTGTCAGCGTCAGGGATAAATGTACATGCTTCTACAATCAGGCGAAATATCAATAAACATAGCATTCATGGAAGAGTTGCTAGAAGGAAGCCTCTGCTCTCAAGAAAGAACAAGGCCGCCCGTTTAAACTTTGCCAGAGAGCACTTGGACAAAACAGAGGCTTTCTGGAAGTCCATTCTCTGGACAGATGAATCTAAAATTGAATTATTTTGCGTTTAGTTGAAGTAATGGCTGTAAAAGTAGGTGTCACAAGGTACTATCTGAAAGAGTTCACACACTTTTGCACTTTTGCAGATACAATACTTTTTTGACAGATACAATACTTTTGTTAAATAAATAATGAAAACATTTATCTTTTTTTCTTTGTGTCGCTTATTTGGAAGGTCTGCTTTACAATTTGAGATTTGGTTGTTCATTTCACATGATTATTATAACTTCTCTTTAGAAAACAATGACCATGTCACATATTGCGTCTTCTATGCTGCACTATTGTTTTTCCATTGATGTTGAAGAAAAAAACATAATTTGTATTATTAGCTTTACCCTATTTTCTTTATAAATATTTGATGATTATCTTTGCTACACAAAAAACTAGCAAGATCTATTGATTATGCTGACTGATATACCAGATCTGACTCTTTGTGACTATTGTCTAAGATATGGCTTTAGCTAAATTATGTGACGGAAATTTCACTGGGAGAGCTGGATGCTATTTCAAGGTCATGGCAGCGGTAAAACCCTGAGGCATCTATTTTAAAACTGAAACTAAATCTCACTCTCACAACCAAATTATGGCACCTTTTACATGTTTCCTTTAGGAAATCTGTTGGGTTTTTTTCAACTGAATTGAACAGGATATCCTTTTCATTCAAATTGGAAAAGACCTTTAAAGTTAATACCTTATGTAAATAGGGGTTTGTTTCCCTGTAGGATTTTTTTTTTACAATTGTTTGACCTGCTTTTGGCAACTTGGAATCCACATAATATCCCACAATATCTGGGGTTTCTTATCAGTTTTGAAAAAATAAAACTGTTTTAATTTACTTGGTGCTAACTTACATCTGCTTAAATTGGTTACTAAAGTTATAAACAGTCTCAGTTGGATTAGATCTGCTTAAAGCTGATAATGGATGTTTAGTCTGGATCTGTTCAGGTATTGTAGTTTGCTTCTCTGACTTCTCCTGTTAATGTATATTTTCTTTCCCATTGCTTACTTACTAGTGTTATTCTTTGCGATTTGTTTTTGATTTGGTTGTTAGTTTGTTATTTTTGCTTCCCTTCAGCCTCGATATACGTTTCCTCCACAGGTCAGTTTGTGCTCGGGTTTCCTGTGTTGAGTTTGGCTCGTCAACCTCCTTTTATGAGCCCAAATTTATTACATTTCCTTGATATTTGTATTAATTTGTATGCTTTGTGCAAATAAACTGAGCAACATTTTTGCAGATCCCCTGCGTCTCTGTTGTTGGTCTGTGTTGCTCCTGAAACGTCACATTCTGGTGTGTAATGCCATTTCATGGATTTACATCAAGCTTCCTGGAAATAACATTGCAGCACACTCTTCGTCCACAGATTTACAAAAACATCATAATCGTGGGCTGTTTCAGCCAGGAACAAGAGTGAATATTAAAACTGATATCAGCTTGCGAATGCCTGTTCTTCTTCAAGACTTATTCCTGGAGTGTGCCTGCTAATATGTATGAGACCGTAGATTCAGAAGAAAGTGAAGTGGAGGGTCATCTATATTGAAAGTGACAGGCCCATTTGGAAACAATCATCAAATGTGTCATGGAAAAAACCACGACGTCATGGTGCAAAGGACGTCAAGAGGCTGCCAGCATCAATATTTTTCCCCTCAAGGCTGGCAACGGATGTCGTTCTGATGGAGCTTACATTCCTCTTGGCAGGCCTGCAAGTCATTTTTCTTTCCTCTTATTTTTAGTAAAAATTGCTGCTTTAAGAATCATGGTTTTAGGAATCCTGGGGATTTCTCACCCTCATGATCCAAAGTACATGACTGACAACAACCGGGACAACAGAGAGGAAAGTCTTATCAGTGTCACCTCCTCCAGATAGGAAGTTCAGCTAATGAGGTGCACTCACCTCAAGCAAGGCCCAATATCCTGTTTATAGAGATCACTGTTCTGACTCACTGATCCCGAGGCGCCTTCAACTTCAGGAGACCACCTTGGTTAGTGTGATGCACAGTGGATGTAATATTCTTGCCTCAATGATTTTCATCCTCCCACCTGAAGAGCTGTCACATTGATTAGTGATGAAGCTGCAAACTTCTGCAAGCTTCTTCTTGATCTAATCAAGAAATACAGTTCCTTGCAAAAGCATTCACAGGCTCTGAACAGATTTTTTCTAACATTATCGCCATAAACTTTAATATATTTTGTAGGGGATTCCTTGTTCTGTGTACATGTGTATACGTATGTATGAAATGGAGGTAAAATTAATCATAGATTTCTACATTTTCCCTCCAATAGTCTCACAAACACTCCATACTTTATTCTAATACCCCTAAATAAAATACAGTGCAGCTACTTACCAACAAGTTACCAACCAAGAATGTTGCTGTTAAACAAAAAATGCAAGAAATCCACACACTACCTAACACAGAAATCATTAAAAAAAAACATACACAGATCAATGCATAAATACATCTACCATCCTCTTAATTCACCCTGAACATGGAGACCCAGATTTCCCTTTTACACTCACTTGGGAAAGCTCCTCTGAGGGTAAATCCTGAGGTATTTACAGGCCACTCACAAAAACATAATGCCTCCAGCATGCCCTTATTCTTCCTCTGGCTCTCCTCCAAGAGGTAAGTGCCTAAAACACCCGGAAGTCGTCCAGGAGGCATCCTACCCAAATGTTCCACCAACCTCAGCTGGCACTAATTTTAGCTCCTCCTACAAAAACATGTAGAAAAAGTTGCTTTGATCAGCCTAACTTTATGACGTCTGTACATAACCTGTGTGCTGCAGAAACTAATCACTAAAAACTGTCACACCCAGGGTGAAACATAGTGGTGGCAAAATCATGGTGAGGGGGGTTACATTTCTTCAGCATGGAATCAGGTTAGAGTTAATGGGCGAAAACCATGAGACTGAGGTTGAGGTTTAAATTCCAGCAGGACAATGACACTAAACATGAAGTCAGAGGTGCAACCTAACTAACAAAAGATTATAGCTTTACAGCCAAAGCTAAATCACTGTAGGTTTACATTCTACAATGTTTTACTCAAAGTCTAGATTAAAATCCACTTAATAATATGTGGAAACACTCCCCAAACAGTGTTTCTAGACAATCTGCATCACTAAGCTAAAGGTGCGCAAAGAAAAAAGGTAAAAATGTTATTTCTAAAATTGTTCAACTGTAACAAATTAGGTTTTACAGTGTTAACTCTGAATGGCTGAATACAAATGGATGCTAACCAAAGTTATTTGTAAAAATACAAATTAAAACAAACCTTTTGATTGTTTTAATTTGACCTTTTGTTCAACTTCAAAATTAGCCACCAGTTTGTGCTGGTATATCTCTAAAGTCCCACGCACTGTTAGTGTCTAGCATACGTTGGTTATGAATTCCAGAAGAAAGAGCACACTTGTGCACACATTTCACCTAGTCACAAGGGTCGGCTCAGCTGTATGAGACCTGATACTGCAGGCCAGGTGGAAATGCTGCTCTAGCCTAAGACAGGATAATCTATCTTCCCTCCTCTCAGAGGATCAAACACCCCTGGCCATTAAGGATGTGAGAGGACGACACACTGATGATCCATTCACAGGCTCTTAACCTAACACGTGTGCCTGCGCAGGGAGCTGATCCTGCAGCCTGTTATCACACCGCTGATATGCATGCTTGTAGGTAACCATCTAAATCCTTCTGCAGTCATCGCTCCCCCCCTTGTCCCGCCGACATATGTTGCACCACTCTTGCAAGGGGAAAGGAAGAAAGACACTTAGAATAAACATGACATAAATGAGTCGCCCGCAGAATCACCACAGCAATTAGGCACAGTTTGAACCAATGAAAATCAAAACCAAACCCCTCAACATGTAATTCGTCTTTTCACTTAACCTCCCCAAAGCAGCTGGGGCTCCCACCACACCGAGGTACTGGCCGCATATCCACCCACACATCAAAATACCATCACCTCACAGAAAAGGGCTTTTTTTGAACTGCACGCACGCTTACTTTAAGTGGAGGGGGGGGCATTTATCTGAGTGCAGTGAGCTGATACCATCTGTAACACATTTTGTAAGAGCAGCTCCCATAAACACACCATGTAAACACTGGAGTATTTCTAAAAGGGAAAAACACCCTAAATGACAAAGGGAGAACCTATCTGAGCTCTAAATCACTCAGATGTGCTTCGTCACATCACACGTTACTGCTGCCCCATATATGTTGTAATCTCCTTAATAGTGTTCATGCGTAAACTCTTATGTTTTAGTTTCTTTTAATGTAAATCAGGTGGGAATCCTGTAGGTTTAGTCGGAAGCTCTCTTAGTTTCAAAATGTATATAACCAAAGAGATGCATTAAAAAAAAGTAAAGTAAGATTTTTGTTCTTACAGGCTTTATACAATAAATGAAATGTCTACAATTGTACTACAGCAGGAAAATCCAGGTGTAGCAGCAGCAAATCAAAGGTATGAGGGTGCATCCAAATTCACACAAAGGTAAAGAATAAACTAGGCTGTATTTTACAACATGAGAAAAATAGTGTACAGTTATTAAAAAAGCACACACGGATTGACTTAATTTTGCAGCTGATTATGTTCGTTTTAAAAAATGGCTACATGTTTTGTATTCTACTGTGATGTTAGCTTAGCCAATTGTAAGAGTGCTTCTGTCTAAACTGGGACAAAGGGGAATTCTAGCACAGAGCTGCTCTTATTGATGAACTTATATGATGAGGTGATGAGCAGTCTCTGATGTACATTTCTTTTCAGAGGTTTACATTTACCATGACTATTATTACTATACTAATATTTGAATATTTTTTTTAGAATGAGAGGATTTCTTTGTGAACAACTGCATTTTATTTTATTTTTAAAGTAGAAGTTTAACTTTTTGATGGTTTCATCAAGATTCTATGCAGATCCGATTTATGTATATTATTCTGTACCCATACTAATCATTGGGTAAAGGACTTTTAACCGATTACAGAAACACCCAGTGATGTTGATACGTTTTCGATTTAGTGAGTCCCATGGAACCACAGGTGGTGAATTGAGTGGGTCCCTGAGAATTCAATGGGTCCGGAATTAAAAAAATTACTTTCTTTCTATTTGTTATATTCTTTTATTGCTTAAAGTGTAGCGTTAAACTAGGTGGTATGGTAAGTTATGGCTATATACATTGGCAGATATATTCATGTATGTTCAAAATGTATCTGAAATTAAACAAATACAATTCCAAATCTGAAAAGTTGATTGCATTTTCGTAGCAACATTAAACAGCACCAAAACAAATCTCTAAAATTCAAATTAAAAAAAATGTGTCTATTACTCAAAAATAAGTGATGAATAAAAGTTATGCTGACGCAAAATATAACTTGTAACTTATCACCAGTCAACAAATAAGTTGTCACCAAACTAAGACTAAGATCTTGTCCGAATTCAAACTAAAGTAAATGAACTAAGTCAATAATCGTTAATAAACTCAAAAAACATTTAACTAACACTTGTTCTTCATAGTCCCAATTTTAACTCGAGAAGCTGCTCTTGATGTTCTGATGACAGCCTGTTCGTGTGAAGGTTGAGGATTAGGTTTTGAGCAGAGAACCCTCGTTCACAGCCAGCTGTGTGCACAGCCAGGGTGGTGGCCAGTTGAGCAAGGATAGTGAGGTTGGGAAAATCTTTCAGGTGATATTTTGTCACCAATGCCCAAAGCTTACACATGTCTCTGTGCTTTGACAACTTTTTTCATCAGAGCCCATTCGGCTCGTGTTTGTTCAGCATTGATGAGGGGCTGGGTAGGTATCTGGTGGTCCTCGATTTGCTCATGCCCATAGTGGGCAATAAGCAGTTCTAGCTCCGCCTCTCCATAGACCTTCAACTCTTTTTCACTCATGAAGCAGACTGGACGGAGACTGATCACACCAAATGTACACAACAGTGAGGTGTTAGGAAGCCTGGAGTGCATGTTACTTATCAATTTGTCAATAAATTTGATGTACAGCTGTGCTAAATTAAATGTGGCTTTCGTGATTTGACGCTCACCACTGAAAATGTTTGCCTGGATGTCGCTGGCTCATGTTGTCAGGTTTGGGGATGTCATTTCTTTGATCTTTTCCGGATCCTTGATGGCAAAGTCCAGCTTTACTTTTACCAATGCTACGTCAATGTTTTCTGTTTGCACAAACTGGGATAAGACTGTAACAGGGGCCATGGTATCCATCATCAGAGCAGTGATGCTGATGAACTTCACTGTGCCAATTTTCTTCTTTAAGCCGTTTGCCTTTGAGTCTTTACTGACATCCTGGGAGACCTGAGTGAAGTGTGTTAGTAGCCTGTCAATAGTCCTGTGCACAGTCTGAAAAGCATTGTAATAAGACAGCTATCAAATCGAATGCAGCTCCTTGTAGATGAGCACTGGGTCTTCCAGCAGGTTTTGGATTTCTTTTATCTTGGCTGACCGTTTGGGAATAACCCGGAAGTGTAAGAACAGATCAGTCAGTATTTGATGATGTTCTTTAAGCTCTGCAATTTCCTCTGCTGCTTGAGATGTGCACAATGCCAAGCAGCGAGCAACACAGTGCACATTCGCCAAACGGGGGTTGGACCTGAATAATATGCCTGTGCAGCCTATGTTTCGTCCCATCATGACTGCAGCTCCATCTGATCCCATGCGCATTACTTTTGTTAATGAGATATTTAGCTCCAACATCACTTCTTGGATGTATTTTCCAATCCCTGCACCAATTGTATCCACACACTCTTTATTTGCAACAAAAGGAGTACTTGGCTGAAAGGTTTCAGTATCAGTGATTTGGACGTATATAATAAGGTGTTTGTGGTTGGTGATGTCTGTGGACTCATCTGTGAGCACATTCACAAATGAAGATTCGTTTACTTTCTTTTTTACAGTTGCCATGCTGGACAGAGGTTCTGTGGCTGTGTATCGTGAACTGTATGAAACAGTTTTTTGCTGCAGAGGGACATAATCTGGGACAACAACAACTGTCAAAAGGTTTGTAAAGATTCAAACTTTAATAGAGGGGGACCCCCTCCTGGGCCATCCAGTAAGGGCATTTAACAGCACCAGCGCTGCTTTGTCTTGCTTTGTCCATCTTCACCCGAGTCTTTCTGTAGAGCAGGACTGCTGTTCTTTACTTACAACATGACGAGTGATGGTAGAATGCTGATAATTGGTGCATTTGTTTGACTTGTGCATAGATAAATTGTCATCAGAAAAGCAAAGCCATTGATATGTTTTGAGCCACTGCTTAAGGAAAGTTTGCTTTTTTTTGGGAGGAAGATGTAAAAAGTGGAGGCTCCTCTTTTTATCCAGCTCAGCAGAGGAGGCATAAGTAGTTCACAAAGATGTTGAGGTACTCTCGTGGAGGCTGATCAAAGTCCATGAGGGGTGCAGAGGTAGATGGAGCAGAAAATATAGAAGCAATAGTGTTCTGGCCAGTGATAGGTTTAAACTTTTTCTTAGGGGGCATTTTTGCGGTCTACTTTTCCTGCTTACTCAAGGAAAAAAGGGGTCACATGGGTAGCGGGATATATACGCAGACACTGCTTGAGCGTAACTTTACTTATTTCATTACAGCACGTCTGCTAAATGTTAGAACATCATCGATCTAAGTGAACACTTAGAGCAGTTAAACCCTAAATGTATTAACAAAAGTAGTTTGTGTCTTTATAGTTGAAATCAAATCCGTGTTTACTAACTAGCTGTTGTTGTAGCGGCTAAACTAGCATCTCGCGATACTTTGCTCAATAGGTTATGTCTACGCTGAGTTAACGGGTTCACGTGGGAAGCGGGATGTATGCGCAGACGCTGCCTGAGCATAACTTTACTTATTTCATTACAGCACATCCTCTAAACGTTAAAGCATCGACGATCTGAGTGAACACATAGAGCAGGTAAAACATGTTTAGGAAGAAGTTTGTATCTTTATTGTTAATATCCAATGACTAGTTGTTGTAGCGATAAACTAGCATCTTCCAACATCAATAGGTCATGTTTTCACTGAGTTAACTGGATCTACGATAACATGTTATCCTATCCTACAGCAACATTTTTCCTCCTTCTTGTTTGTTCGTTTCATTTACACAGGTCTGAGTAATGACATCCACACAATGGTAGCAATAGTAAAAATACCAGCAAAACACCTATTTGTTTTCATTTTCACGCCTGCTTGACAAAAAGGAAGTGCGTTCAGAGATGTCTCACGTGCCTGATTGTGGTCGAGTAACCTTCATGGCTGAAAAGCATGTTGGTACGTTCTGAATAGCACCTCGTGTGCACGTCATTTCCTCCATAATGTGACGCTGAAGGGTAAGTGAACAAATCCAGTCAACGGTGCTTTCTTATATTTCTCCGTTGACTGTTGAAACAACACAGGGAATCCTTTTGTTTGTTATGGATGAAGGAAGAAATTAACCTCTTCTCTGACTTTGGTAGTTTGACATGGTGCTGAATGTTAAAAAGATAGTGGCTGTTGTAAATAATTTCATGGGAGCGTGTGTCGTGGATTTTATTAAAAACCTAGGGGGAAGGGAGCACACACTCTGCACCTAATCCACCACATTCTTGTTAAAGTCTGAACTCCGGCAGGCTTCAGTACCATGCTCAGCAATAGAAGGGGTTGAAAAAGACTGAGGTAATTGGATTGGAATACGGCACTGATTGTCAGACAACAAAAGATATCCATCTCTTTCTCCCTCTCATGGCCTTTCAGGGTTTTTTTTGTCCCCCGGTCTGGAATGCATTTGGTCATTCAGTCATCTCATCCAAGCAGAGAGAGAGGACACAAGAGCAGGAGAGAGGGGCCACCAGCGCCGGCTCAGTCTGCCCTTCTCATCTGGAAGTCACAGCAGCCCATGTGTGGGGATGTATGAGCCACGGATCCCCCCACCTCCAAAAAGCCCAAGGGTCATTTCTGTGATCATTAACATAATCACATTAAGGCTGCAGGAGATTAGCACCATGGCCTCAGAGGAGAAACCAGGTCTGTGCTTCATGAGGACAACACACCATGTTCACAGGGAGCGACAGACAAGCTGCATGATGAATGGGTGTAGTTATGGTTTAACAGAGGAGCTTAAGGTTTCTCGAGTGCGTTTTACAATTGTGCACCCCTAGTTTGGACTGACTGTTGTAAATACAAAGATTGCAGTATATTGCTAAAGGTGTACCAACCCTTTAAACTTTGTAGTTATTTGACAGGCCAACCCAAAGTGGTGCATTATTTTGAAAATGAAGATACACAATATATGGTTATAGACTAGAGGTCATGTATGCTTGTACAAGCAGTGTAAAGGACACAGCAAAACCTCTTTTGTTAGAGGAAAAATAAAATCCTTCTCCTCCATGAAAAATGTAACAATACACCTTCACTACTCTGAAACATGGTGGTGGCAGCATCCACCTATGGACATTGGTCAGTAGTTATTTGTAGAGCACACACAACATCCTGCCTTTGTTTGGCTCATATATTACATGAATATATTGTTTTTTCTTCTTAGGCACAAGCATTTAAATTGTGTACTGAATGCAGAGCACTGCACATATATTTCACTAGCTGTAAATGTTGGTGTGGTGCCAGTTTTAGACCAAACAAAGCAAGTCGGTTATGAGCCTTTAAAGTTAGTTATGTAAAGCTGTTGATGGGTCAGTTGAATTCTATAGTCGTGGTGACAGCAGCTGCACAGGGGGGCCCAATATTTTTTTTTGTCATGGGCCCCAAAATTCCTGGCAGCTGTCACTGAGATGTGAAATTAGGTACACTTTAAGAACTTCCCGAGCACTACACAAAAGTCTCCTGCATCCACTCTACAACTTGGTACATCAAGTTGACCGTCTTTGAAGTAACTTCTTATTTTCACCCTGTTTTGGATGTTTCTAATCTCGTTTTTAAGTTTTTGTGCTTGTTAAATGGCTGTGGCAATACTTCAAATTTTGACTACATGCCAAAACATATTTTTTTTTATAATTGCTGCAAAGAAAGTCCCAGAGACACAAAACCTTTTGTGATGGTTCTTTATGCGGTTCCTAACAAAACTCAATGGCCAAACATTATCTAAGCCCCAAGAACAAAATGTGTAATGTTTTAGTTTAAAATATTTGATAATTATGCACCAAACTCAATGAGACAATGAGACCTTTATGATTAAATTCACAATTTTTCCTCTTTTATAAACATTTACCTGTATACCTGCAAGCTCCTCCAAGAGCCTTTTTCTTTAGAAACTTCAAAAAGATTCACGATAATCTTCATGCAATGGAGATCAAAACTTATGAAAGCCTTTAAGCTTAATCAAAGCACGTAGGCGAGGCCTAGCCTAAAAACAAGACAAAAGGCGGAATAAATTCTTCACACAAGGTGGGAGCTATCCCAGAGAAGCCGCGTCATCACAGAACAGGATTCAACACATTCACATGGTCATTTCCTGAACAGGAAGTGACTTGTTTTGATGGTGCATGCCCTCATTTAATACGTAGATTCAGGTGTTTCTGGCAGTCTCTTGTGACACAGAGCAAGTTGATGTTGATTCATACCATAAACAGTGACTGTTGCCTCGACTGTGTGGGTGCAGCAATGCGGTGAATTATTTTTCACATGGTTTGCATAGGTTTGGCTCTAAATTACACATGCATGAACTTTGTCATCCTCCAAATAACAGGATTACATCAAAATCTGAATCAGTGACATGTTTCAAACTGGTTTATCGCTCCGATCCTTTATTAGATCCATACCAAAGTCATGGGAAAATCTTTTTAACACGTCGTTACGTAGATTGATGATCAGTTTAGCTGCTCTGATTGCGACAAAATCAAAGGTTACAGTGAGGAATAAACCTGCACGACACTATAGAACTTTCAAACTTTCTACAATAATTGAATTTCCAAAAATTACAGTCTGCATTACTCCTTTACCACCAAACAGGAAGTGGCCCCACCTCTGGGCATAGTGGTTAGACTTCTGCCCAGTTTTAAATGTTTCTCACCAGACATGAACTGAGCCTGCCTGAGCATAACATCAAGACTTGTTCATCACGTCTTGTGGTAACATGCAGAATTGATTAGTGGGATCGGGGGGAAGGTGTTAAGAAGGTGGTGGAGAACACCCACGGTCCTGATATATGCTGGGGCAGCACTAACTTGCCAGGGCAGTTCGAGCTTGCTTGCAGCCTTAATGGCACTGATGGCGAAAGTTGCCACATTATTGCAATATCTACTTTTGAAGATGATGACGTCCCCGGAGTTTTAGTTCAGTATGCTATGACAGAAAAACAATGTTTAGAACAGTTTCAATGTTGGTTGAAATATTGAGTCCTCAAGGTGAGCAGAGAGAAAGCAGTAATAGATGAAAGGTGTTTTTTTTAACGGTATTATGGTAGATTTCTTGGCATTATGGGCCGTTTATTAAAGAGTGAAGGAAATAAAGTGGAGAGAAATGTGGCAGACATGCAGCAAATGGCCCAAGACTGGGAACTACACCCAGGACACCGATACACACACAATGTCTGACTGAGCCAATCAATGCTCCACAGTTAATGAATCTAGATTTGTCTCAAAAGAGTGATGATAATGAGGAAACATTAAAGATTAACCAAAAAATTATAAGAAGCATCGGTTTTATAATATTGATATAAACCTTAAGATCACAAATAAGTATCATTACCAAAAAACACCTAAATAGTTAGAGAAAGTACAGTAAACCCTGGTTTAGACCATAGTCTATTAAGATTGGGGGGAAAAACTATGGAAACACACACATAATCATGTCAAAGGGAAAATTAGAATGCCTAGTTAAGCTAAGAGACATGCTGTTGGTCTGTGTTAGGAAGCTGGACTACCCAGACATGTGATGCATGCAGAGAACAGAAAACCCTAACCCATGTGGAAAGAGCCAAAGCTGGAATATGAACCCAGGACCTTCTGGCAAACAATTGCACCCCTGTAAAACTGTAAATAAATAAGAAAAAACTAAATCTCAATTTAGTTTGAACGAATGGAACAGGAAGTTTTCTTCATAGTTAATGGAAATGACCCTAAACATACATACTGTATCTCAAATAAATACAATAAAATACATTTGTGTTTAGGTATTAATGTGGCAAAATTTCAGAAAGTGCTTTTGTCCCTTCCTTTCTCCACAGGTCTCCCCCACCCCCATCATCATCCATACAGGCATCACCTCTGGGCAGGTCGTGGGGGCACCAAAGACAGATTTGACACAACCCCCTCCCCAAACTGTCCTCGGCGTCTAGACTACATTTCAGCTTTTCCCATCAAGGAAAAGGGAGTGAAAGAGAGAGAAAAAAGAAACTTACCCAAGGGTTAAAATTTTTTCCAATTAACCCTAATTATCCAAAGAGAGCATTTCAATGAGGCCTGTAACCTAAGATGTCTATCAGCTCAGTGGCTGAGACAAGCAGAGAGGAAGTGGTATCTTTCATCTTGAAGTGTAACCACAGGAAACGTGACATTTGAATATTGACGGCAGTGATTTAAGAGCTTGGAAATAACACTTAGATACCTCCTTTAAGAAGGAATACAAGTTATACCACAGCCTCTGCTTTAGATGAAAATCCAAGCCGTGGCTTCCGGACGTGCATCCCTCTGTCAGCGATGCCTCTGCAGATAAGATAAAACCTGTTGCTTTCCTGTTCCAGTGAAAGCACAGAGCCAACGCAAAGGTTGTACAAAACTGCAAGAAAGTAAGACCCGTATGCTTATCTAGTGCAAACACATACATCTGCACAGCGAAACACCCTCATAAACAGCTATAAAGTGGGATGGTGAAGCGTTACATAGTTACTGATTGATTCGGTCCTCACTATGTAATACAACGGTTTCCAACGGTGCTTCTTTGATTGTGACCCTTTGAGTGACCTGTGTAATTGGTTCGCACAAATCACTAACAACAGGGGCAGAGGGGCTTTCCCACCCCTCATAGAAATGTGGATGTGGATGTGTGGGTGAGTGCTCAGTGCTAGCCACTGATCTAGTTCACAGATTACCTTCTGGAAGAGAGACACCTGGCCACAGTTAGCCTTTGACATCCAACGGGAGTGTTTCTGTGATCACATCAAAAATGAAATCTGTGTTAAAGCTGTTAATCTGATCGGTAGGAGTTTCTGCTAGAAAGATATTCATGCTGGTGTTGCTAGGTAGGATTAGTTTTTGTAAAAGTGTATGCCTTTCACCCAGGTTTTTCTGTTTTTTGGTACATTAAGTCTGATTAAAACCAAAAACTGCATTGATCTGCATTGTTATTTGACACGGATATAACAGGACAGCACAAGGTAGTGTAAAATTTTGTACAAAAATGAAAAATATTTATATTGTGGGGTGTGATTTTTTTTTAAAGAAATTACATGAATTTGGAATTATCCTCCCTGGTTTGACATATTTTGCTATAGGTACAGCAGCAGGAGACTGATTTTGTGTGAACAATTTTCTTTTAAAGTTTAAGCTGCAGATTGGATGGAATAAGCAATTTTTGCCACAAATTCCAAATAGAATGTAAGTGTAGACTTTGACTAAGCCCTTCTAACACATTGGTGTGCTTTGATCTACAGTAACCCCACCTGTTGTAGCTCTGGCTGAATGATTTGGCTATACTTTTTGTCCTGCTGGAAGATGAACCTTCGCCCGATGTCTCAAGTCTTTTCCTGCCTAAATCCGTTTATCTTACAGTATTGCTTTGTATTTAGCTCCACCCATCTTCTCTTCAACACTACCCAGTTTGCTGTTTCCTGTCTCTGCTGAACCAATTCAGACCCACAGCATAACGCTGCCATCTCCATGTTCAACCGTAGATACGGTGTGTTCAATTGTTTTCAGCCCCGATCACTGTTTTGCATTTAAACCAAATATCTACATGATAGGGTCAATCTAATCAATTGAACCTTCAACTTTACTGTGTTGCTTCTTATTTTCAAAATGTCTTTCTCTTCTCTCTACTTCTATTAAGGTCGGACTTATGAAGTGTAAGATATCCGTCTTAATGAAGTTCTCCCACCTATGGTGTTGATCTCTGGTACTCCTCAAGATTTACTATGGCCCCATGGCAGCTTTAATACTTCCCTTGCTCAGTTTAGGTGAAGATTCACATCTTGTTAGGGTTACGGTTTTGCAATATTGCTCCTTTAAAACTACATTTGGGTTGTGGATGCAGCAACCTAAGCAGAAGGGCTCCGTTTGATAGCTTATAATTGAATTTTGAGAATTTTCGAAGCCAATCGATTTCCATGTATTTGTCAAAATAAATTTTGTCTGAATTGAATTTGATTTTTATTTGCAACACATGTTTAAAAACATGTTATTTATATTTTCTAGCTGGCTGCTCTATGTCATAAATCCCTATTAATACATTAGAGATGTAGTTGTAAAATTAAAAAAGTAAGATGAAGTTCAAGAACAAATACTTTTGCAAGCCATTGTATATATTCTTATTAGCAACTGATTTACAAAATTTGATCTTGAAGTTGATGAAATTTCAACACTCAAAACATTATCAGTATGCGTAAAATTTGTACATTGTTTAGATGTTTCTGTAGTAAAATTTTACAATCTCCTTCCAAGGCTTGCCTAAAAATATCATGGTTTCAGCATATGCCATTGGCTCACCGCTGGCCTTGATGTAACCTTTTTTTTTCTTCCCCTCCACATAATTTAGCGAGCTGTCTATACAAATCAGAGGAGAAAGAAAGCTTACATCGGTTCTGTCCACCTTTTAGGCTGACATAAATCTTTATGAAGTACAAATTACTGGAAAAACTGTGCAGAGATCCAATAAAGAAAGGGTAGAAGAAGTCAAGAACTGAGGCATGCTTCAAAAATGCCTTTCATTTTTGTTTAGGCTTGTGGCTGTGGAGAGCTATGCACATCAGAATGACTTCAGGTCATTAAAGTCTTCACATTTTAACATGCCAGCACAGTAATGCCATAAAAAAAAGACAGCTACTATTCAGAGGTTAGGTTTGGTTACCATTTACAAAAGAACTCTGGCAATACGAACACAGCTTGTAAATTAAATATGGATTTCTACTGCAAGATTTTTGCAAAAAATCCATTGCGACCGTGGGAAAAAACCCTCACAATTATTATTTAATTATTTGCTTTGATTACATAACAAAAAGGCACAAGCCATTTTTAAAAACACTTGTTAGAAGAGCAACGGAATGGAGCAACTTGTGAATTAAGTCACAAATTATTTCAGATTAATAAGCTTTAGCATTGCTGGGGTGTACTGGGTTTCTAGATATAGATGTAATAGTTACAATTATTACTTAAACAGCTAATGTTTCACTGAGACCAAGATCTCTCTTAGGCAGAGGAGGTTACCTTCATCTTCAGAGCTATTTTTACGTTTCTGCTTATGTACTTTGCATACAGTTGCCTCTAAATCACAGATGTGTGATCTGATTTCCTGGATATAAATGGTCTTCGTCAACCTCTGGAGGCCAATTGGATTTTATTGGGATTTGACTCAACAGCGCCCCTTTGCATATTTTTACAGCTGTGTCTCCCTGATGCATAATCAGATCTGCTCTAATTTGTATCATCAGGGACCACTGCACCCCATATGGGTTTTTTAGATTGATTAAATGATTTTAGCCCCGCCCACAAAGACATAAGTTTATTTGGTGGAGGTGCTTTGAAATTTTCTTTTAAATAAAATGTTCCTTTATTGCCTTATATTAATATCTTATACTACTTTTAGTGGGTAGCACCACAGCACAAACCCAAGTGGTTTTCGGAAACACAGCTACACCTCTTTAGTTGGAATCAACATCATTCCAAGACCCAAGCTCCAATTTTTGAGACACTAAATGCTCATATCATATCAGGCTGAAATCACGTCCTCGAACTTGTTCGCGGAAAGACTGGTCGACATAGCTTGTCTGTCCTCCGTCGTTAAGTTAATATTATTATATCGTTATTCTATGGCCACCGAACTGTAAGACGACCCCACTTGAGTGTTTACTCAACTGTGAAGGAAAACTATCAGAATTGTGCAGAAAGAAAGTGGACGGAGACTAGCTGTGTTATAGAGGTGCTAAGTCTAAGGGCCATGAGGTGGGTTTATAGATAGGTGGGAAATATGGCTCATTACCCAGGGAGGCATGACCTGGGGGACACAATCGGTTAACTTGTTTCCTATTGCTTAAGAAACAGCATATATATATATATATATATATATATATATTCTCTGTTTTATAAGATGAAAAAGTAAGTAGGAAATTTATAGGAAATGAAATGTTATCAAAATATAATCAACATACAATGATAAAACAGATGGAAGACATACTTTGAAATATGTTTATTTATGTATAATGTCCTTTAGTGCTTTACGTGTCATAAATCTTAAATGAAACATTTTTACATTGCATAAAGTCAAAGTATTAGTTTTATTGTTGCCAAAAGAAAAGATAAAATTTTACAATTATATAAAAAAAGAAACAAGTAATTGAACATCTGTTTATAACCAAATATGTGTTTGCAATGGACATTTATCACGTTTTTGTGGAACATTTCTTCTCACCTCTCTCCCTCCTCCATACCTAAAACACATCAAATTTCTCACCACTTGTCACGACCTTGTGTGACCAGAAGCATGTGCTCCTGGAATCTCCTTGGTTCACTCTAATCTTGAATAACATAACCATTTAATCTTTAAGAACATAACCTAAACAAAGATTAGAGGCGTGTTATTCCGTAGGCGGTGACAGAATCTGAGGTGAGTTTGCAGTTTTTCCTTTTTTTTTTCTTCTTTTCTTCTTTCTCTAAAAGTGTGAGAAGCAGCTTTAAGGTTTGACGGGGCGTGTTCACGATCAGGAGGGAAACTCCCCTCTCTCTCCGCTGAACCTGTGTCTGTATCTGAGCTCAGACTCGGACCAGCAGCAGTCAGGGAGTCAGTCAGCAGCGGGGTCTGCAGCCGCATGGCTTCTGTGTAAACTCCCCCCCTCCCTCCTATCCCCGCCGCCTCCTGTCTCCAACCTCGGCGTCGACTGCGCTTTGACGGAACCTTACCGGGAGGACGAGAAGAAGAGAAGCCGCCGTTTTCTTGCCCCCTGTTCGTGCATGTTCCAACCAGAGCAGGAGAGCTGCGGCGCCGTGATTCGGCCAGACGACTGAAGCAGAAACCCGAGTGGCGAACAGCGGCACGCATATGGCTCTGAGACGCAGCTCCACGGCAGCCGCCTCCTTCCTGCTCTGCTTGCTCGTGGAGGTACGCTGGGGAAAAAAAGAAAAGAAAAGTTTTTACAAACAACAAAACAAACAAAAACAACCCCGTTCTGTTCTTCTCTTCCTCCCCCTCCTCCTCCTCCTCCAAACAGGTGTCGCAGGGATCCGGGCAGTTCGAGCTGCAGGTCTTGTCGATGCACAACCCGGCCGGAGAGCTGGCTGGCGGCGCGTGCTGCGACGGCGCGCGCGGGGCCGCGGAGCCGAGGTGCGCGCGGAGCGACTGCGACACGTTTTTCAAAGTCTGTCTGAAGGAGTACCAGTCCAGGGTGTCCGCCGCGGGGCCCTGCAGCTTCGGAGTGGGATCTACGCCCGTCCTGGGAGGGAATACGTTTTCTTTCCGGAGCCCCGTCAGGAATGACAAATCCCGGATAGTGTTGCCCTTCAACTTCGCCTGGCCGGTGAGTGGAAGGGCTGGAGGAGTCGTTGGCATCCCCGAGCAAAACCAAACCATCAGACAGAGATGTAAAACTAGTTGTGAGGCAATTAGAAACACCCCCCCCCCCCTTTTTTTTTAATTGATTGGGGGGTTTTGTCAGAGAGAATGCACAAACTGTAAAGTAACTATTAAAAGTGATAAAACTGTTGGGGTGGAGAAACATGCACAGTTAATCTGTAGTGAGGATGCAATCATGGAAAGTCACTTTGTTATTGTCACGCTGTGCAATGTGAATTGCAATATTATTAATTATGCAATTTAATGATTCGATGGCCACTGATGGTGTGGTCTTAGATCGCCCCGGTCTTCAATATCCCACCACCCCTCCTCTTGAAAAGCCAATAGAAGGTGCAACAAAGAAAGGAAAAGTTCCTCTTTGGAATCCCTTTTTGACCCCCCCTCAATCCCTCCGGTCCTCAGATTATGTGTGTCTAATTTACAATGTGCAGGTATTTCAGTCCGCCGGGCCTAGACCTGCCTGTCCATCTAAGTTGGTTTAGGGGTGTTAAAAGGACTGTTGCGTGTTGTGAAAACGTGGAACATGGCTCAGGGTAAAAGTTAGTTGACAAAGTTAATTATAGCCATCTGGCAGCCATCAGTTTGAGTAAAGATTAAAAAAATAAATAAATGGTTCGAGTTGTTTCATCCAGAGGTCGATTGGGTTAAAGGTCATATAGAGAAGAGGTTTGCCTGAAATAGGAATCTGACAATTCTTCTGTTACCGGCGTTGATTTATGGTTTTGTTTTTGTTTTTTACTGTTGATCAACGCATTTTGTTAAAACTTTGCGCTCCTAGTAGGTCTTCTTATGTTACGTTAAAATCTATGTCAGAAAACATCTTCCCATCCCTCCGTGTTCTTTTGGATCTGAAACAATCAAGGAACTTGTGGCGTCTTTTTCTCTCTTCTATGCATCATCAGGTTAAAGCAAAAAAAAAAAAAGATTCTCAGCCAAGGAAAGCCCTATGGTGCAATCTTTACTTTGTTTGATCTTGTTTGCATAGTTAAACAGTTTCAATCCCACATATCCGCTCCTTTGCCTCGTGCGGTTGCTTGGCGAGTTGCATTGACTGCAGGAGCAGAAAAGAGAGAGAGAGGGGGGAAAAAAAAGAAAAAACATTCTTGTTTCTTTGGGTCACACTTCTCGTCGTCTTCGGGTAAATAAACGACCCCGACAAGCAGGAGAGTTGGCGCTTTGTGAGAGGGATGACTTGCCATGCCGGAGCACATTTCCACTGGAGAGAAAAATAAAAAATAAAAAAATGGGGACCATGCACAGACAGACTGGCCCCACGGCTTGGCCCACAAACTCCTCCACTGTGGCTGATAGTTGAAGGGCACATTCTGCTTGGTGTGTGTGTGTGTGTGTAGGTGTGTGTCCAGTTACATCAAGGCTATTTTTACCTCCATCATGATGGATGCGTTTTTTTTTCTTGTAATCAGCATTCTTCGCGTCGGTCTTGGTCTGCTTTTGTCTTTTTAATAGGTAGTTATGATCCGTTATTTGTGTGTTCATGTGAAAGAAGTTTGTTTGGGTTTTTGGTGGTTTTGTTATTTGTGCTCTACTTAGACCCTGGCGCCTTGCGTAGTTTTGAACGACAATGGTTTCTGTTTACATTCACGCTCTGGCGGCACCAGGTTTGCGTGAACCCTAGCAGCAAGAGCAGAGCCGAAAGTGACAAAAAACTTGGTGCCTCGTGGAGTTTGGCGTCTCTCGGTTGTACGTGCAATCTTTATTTATTGCATACCAAAAAGGAATCTTCTTGGCATACTGAGAAATAAAAACATCTGGATTAGTCGGGTAACCGTTGCAATGCAACACAGTTGTGCAGCCGAGTTGGAAAAAGCCAGGTTCCCCTCATCCTTCACTTCAAGAGCTTTACTCCAGTGCACAATAACAATTGTCAGGTTAGGTATGATATCACTCTTTGTCCTTTTCATCAGTTGATTGGCTGTTGTGGACAGATGGCAGTGTGTTGCAATTGGGCTTGTTGGGTCCCGAGAGTTCATGAATCCCCCCCTCCTCGCCGTCCCTTCATCCTCTCCTGTGAGCTGCATGGATTTGGCCTCTTGTCCAGAGCGAGGGCTTTGTTTAAATCACGCTCGGTTGGACCCCAGGCATTTCATCGCTTTAACCTTGCCACCCACAGTAACTGCTGCACTTAATGAGGCTGCACACATGTCCTCAGATCAGGTAGGGCAAGAGCCAGGCATCCAGCTGAACTGGACGATGTCTGATGGAGCCCTTTCAACACAAGCGAACCGCTGTTTCGGAGACCTTGCGTTAGGTTCACGGTGTCCGCTTGGGGCTTTTTATTCCAAGAGAGAAGGGAGGTCCCAACTCCGCTGGCCCTCACGGTGTATCAAGTAGAGACAATGGAGAGCCCTCTGTGACTACAGTGAGGATTACAGAACATAATGGAGGTCGTGCAGCTGTAAAGCCAGCTTAGTGCAAGCAACAGGAAGCAGTTGTCGTAGACTCAGCAATGATGGAAGACCTCGACTTTTTGGCTCCATCAGCGTATTTGCTCACCTAGAAAAAGAGTGGCGAATTTTATTTGGTTTTTGTCTATAATAGATGATGCGATAAATACTTTGTTCTTGACATATCAGATCTGATTTGCAAAAAAAAAGGCTAGGTTTCGAACTGCTAACGTTTTTTTATATTTAGTACAAAATGTTTTCAGAAATCTACTAAACTGCTAGATATGTGTTAATCTAGGCTAAAGATCGGAATTGGACGATTTTTTTTCTTGACTAGTTCGTGGTAGAGTACAACTGAGAATCCGATGGTGGTCGTTTCATTTGTTTTGATCTCGCCACAGCTAATGTGTCCCATCATCATTTAAAAATGTATTTCAACTAAAGCTGCATGACATATCCAATCGCCATCGCAATAAAAGTTTTCTTCATTTACAAATGAGGGCTTGGACGTTATAACTTTCTTGCATATGCTTTTCCTTAAAATATGTGAACCACTTTCAATGGACTTTCACCGTCGATCATGTTTGTTCTCAACCCGTATAGATTTCCGTCGACTAAAATCAAGAAAGAGTGGAAGAATGTGAGGAAAGAAAAAAAAATTAACGTCTGTGTTAGTGATGGAAGGAAAACAGACATTGAGCAATCATTGATTTTAATAAACTTTAAAAATAAACACATAAAACTTGGATGATCGTTGATGGTCCTGGTATGAAAATATAAAAAGTCTGAATCACCATTTTGGATCTTAAAGAATTCGGAAATTGTCTTGATCGGTGGATCTCTTACAAACAATTTCTGTACTATTTTAGCATTAAAATTAAGCAATAACAAATGTTCCAATTAAATGTTAGTGTACCTCTAATAATTATGCAGGTAGTAGCGGAAATGCAATTTTTGCTTTGGCATATTGTTAAAGAAGCCATAACACCTTATTTTTAGTTCTACTTCATAAATCTTACACTGGCGGATTCCTGTTTTTGCTGTTTGTTTGTTTATATTTTTGTACCTAAACCATATAATCCGGTTAAATCAAATGGCTTAATTGCATTTTCCTTCCATCTTCCATCCCTCATACGCAACGTTGTAGTGTCGATCTGACCCGGGACATGTTAATATCCCTGTGTTTGATATTTTGTTGACGAGCCAGAGCGCTCTGAGAACACGAAGGTGTGTCGAAGAACAATAGGTGGCTCAGCCTGAAGGATAATTGCTGTTTGGCTGCTGTGGGAGTAATGACATGTTTGTTTAATGTACTTTTCTCTGATGTGGCAGTTAAATGCAGATTAGTCAAGTGAAAGAGGGAAAAGAATGTGTTTTTTTCTCTTCTCTCCCTCTTGTACCTCACCCTATGTTATACTTATCTCTCTCTTGTTTTTTTCCTCCGCCTTTTTAAATTTGTACTCGCTGTACTTCTCGCTGTGACATTGCATAATGGGCTTCTGATGCTTCACTGCTTATCAGGCTTGTTTTCAAGTTACAGAGAAGCATGGCATGCACTTTGAGGCGCATTTAATGGGGATAACCTGTGCTTTGTTTTTAGTTTCCGTTAATGAAGGCTGACCCGTGCCAAAGAGTGATCCCTCTCTCTCTCTCTCTCTCTCTCTCTGCTTGTTTAGTTAAATGCAAAACGCGACTTTCATCTCTAGTCTGAGGTTCGTGTTTTGAACTTGTTTGCCTTGTGAAGGGGGGGAAAAAAAGAGAAAGTCTGTTTGTGCTGTCTTTGTTTATGTTGGCAAAAGGTGAGTCTTTGCAGATGAGATTCCGGTGTATCCTGTAGCTTCATAGAAGATTTCACTATGTGCTATACAGTCTGTGTGTTTTCTCAGTGTATTGTTGGGATGGGAAGCTTTAGTACACAATGCCTTCCTTTGGCTGCTTTTGGAGCTGGCATGTCCGAGACGACTACATAGGTGGGATACAGACCGTCTAACTACTCTTGGGTAAGATTAGGTCAACACAACCCGAGGGACCGGCTAAAGAAACCGAATTCAAAAAGTTCACCCCTCTTTGACTTGGGACGGATTGCATTTTCTTTGTCCTTGTTCAAGACCTTTTGTTTATTTTCAACTAAAAACTAAGCTTTTCTGTCAGATCTTTCTTTTTTTAATCCCAAGATCAGATAACTTTCTCTGAGGTTAGACATGGGGCGAATACCTTGATCAGGGTATATCAAAATAATAGTAATAAAAAAACACTAATTAAGCTTAATCGTATGGTTGAACTCCTCTCAGTGAGTTATTGCCAGACTGAGTTAAGTATTAATTCAGCTGATTAATAAAGGGATATACTTAAAAGAAAGACATAATAGAAACTTCATGGATTTGCACTGTTGTTTTTCTTTCATTTATGAGCTCTCAGATAAGGCTAAGCTCAGCATCAATGACAAATTTCCTTCTCCGCTTGTTCCTGTGCACTGCCAGTGAGCTGGCTGAAAGAATGCCCATCCTGCAAGGGAACTGCTGTAAAAAACCCTCTTTCATACCCAGAGTTAGTATTTCCGTTGGAGGCCACCGTTTATATTAAACCTTTAGCTTCTGCCTGTTTTTCCAAGACATATGGCTCTACTTTTGTTTTTACTTCTTTGTAATAGCACATCAAATGACTCCGTGTGTTTTTTTGTGGAAGACAGAAGGACATGTAGGAATATTCCCTTACTGAGAGGATTCAGTTGTGTTACTTGGCAAGCGAGCGCGATTTGAACTGGAGGGATCTTTATCGGTTGTCTGTTGGACAGTGCCTGCTCGGCCAGGAAAGATAAGAAGACGTATGGCCACACTTAAAGCTCTCGGGTGTGTGTTTATGCGTGCGTACTGGAGAAAGGGAGTGTGTTCAAAAAAGTTCAAAGCAAAGCGGTGAGTCAGCTGTAAGCCTGGGAAAAGTGAACCTGGCAGTGGCAAGAAGGTTCCAAGCTGATAAGAGCTTAAGAGTTATGGAGTGTTTTTGATTGACTGCTGCTCTACTTTACTCTCTGCAACTGTTTTTTTTTTTTTTTTTATCTCTCTTTCTGTCTTTGCTTTATTGGCCTCCGTGTCAAGGCAAGCCTAAATCATGCAAGATCTGGGTGTGTTTTGCATCTTGTAGATATTCCTTAAAGGTAATAAGATCTGAGGCAATCCGTGAATTTAATGCACAGGTACACCTTTTAAAAAAAAAAAAAATCTACTTCTGCTAACAGCCGATAGCGCGGCAGTGTTTGTCCTGCCAGTAATTGACGCTGTATGAGGCTTTGTTATGTTGCAGGTGAACTACGTTTGTTGATGTTTCAGCTTGGCGGAGATCCAGTGCTGCTCTCTGTATAACTGTCAGTGAAATGCAAAGCAAAAAAACCCACAATGTACAGAAATACTGAAGGATTATTTAACTACGGAGACGGAGTCTGGAAGTTGAGGGTAGTTGCCAAAATCTTAAGGTAGCCATCTAATTTTACATCTTACCATTTTATGGGTTTAAACCGCTTTTCAATAAAAATAATTATTCATTAAAGAAATTGTCATAGAATTTCTGATTTTATGAATGTTTAGTCCATATCTTGTAAAGTTTTGTGAAAGCATAAAATGTTTGTATAAGTTTAAGCATTTTGTAGTTAAACAAGAGTAACCTTTTAGCTTTGCACCAATATACCGTATAATTAGCTGCTAATGGCTAACGTTAGCTGCTAACTTTACCATAGTCTGAAGCTAAATGTTAACTACCTGCGGCATAACTCAACTATTTTGGTGCCGAGGATGTCTGAAGCATTTAATAGTTTTTTGTGTTGCAATTATTTATGGATTACGGTTTAAACAAACAAACAAAAAAAGGTTTGTAAGCGGTGGAAGAATATTATTAGGCGCTACCGTAGCTAAAGTTGGCATCTGTTTCAAGCATTCAGCGATCATTAAATTATTTAGGAATGAGGACAGCAGATGTTCTGATGTAGTTTAAAATAAAACATAGTTGGGGCCATTCAAACGAAAAAGAGTTTACGTCAAAAAGATTCAAGATTTATTGTAATTGTAATGTTAATAAACATATTTAGGGCCATTTAAGCTAAAAGAGATTACATCGAAAACATAAAAGATTCTTGATTTATTGTAGTTGCTACAATAAAGACCAGTAACTACTTTTAAGCTTTATATAAGTGTAAAGTGTTTGTGAGATTAAGGTATTTTGATTCAGGCTATCACACTGTCAGAAACTCATAGCAACTCACACTTGAATCAGGAAGGAAATCAGTTTTCCGGTACAATTGAATTCGTAATGAATAAATGCCTTGTGAGTTCAATGAAATTCCCTTAGAGTTCCCATTTTTAGGATGAGATCACTGCTTGTATTGAGCTGTTGTCACATGCATGGGAGTTATTTCTGTTAGTCATTCGTCGCCCAAATGTCCTGCAGTAAAATGGCTTGTAATGATGTTTTAGAGTTGTCTGGTTTTAAACTTGAAATCTAATCTACCAGCTCGCCTAAAAAAAAGATTCCATTGCGGGTTATAAGGTGTTGGGGCACTGTGGAGGGAGGAGGGTGAATGCAAAAGATTTCAATTTGATATTCTCCAGAACACTCTTGTTCTGGGTGCTAGAATAACTAGCTGCAGGTTTCAACATTGTAGAGGATGATTATGTATCACGTTACCACTGACTCGGGTTCAGTGTTAAGCAACTGCAAGTAGTTATGAATCAAGACTTACTGTAAAGTCTTGATGAGTGTTGCATTTCAAATAATAGTTTTCCTGATTGCAGGGAAATACTGGCATGGGATCAAAGAAATGTCTGCTTGTAAAATGGAAAGTTGAATGTCTGAGAACACAAGATGAGGGCACAGGGGAGAGAAAAAAAAATGGCACTTGAGTGAGTCATGCTCCTTGCTTTCTTTGTGTGGAAAGTGAACAGGGGTTTTCCTTTGGAGCAGGTTTGCTTACCATGAAGTCATCACAGCAAAGACGGCCTCACTGGTACTCCAGAATTTTTGAAATGCTTCCATGCAGCGCTGCAAGGAGTTGTGCCAGCACAACAACGGATGTTCGCTTCTTGTTGACGCTTGAGAGCCACAAGTGGGCTTTCACTTTCTCTCACTTTGACGATGCTCGCGTTGTCTCATAACCGCTGTGCATGGTAGGGTGAATGTGTAAGCCAATACCGGTGTGAGCTCTTGTCAACCCTGGATTGGACAAAGTTTTTTTTTGTTGGAGGCATTGAAATGTAGACGGGCCTTTCAGAGTTGAGCACATGACTTTTTTTCTGCAAAAGCTAAAAGCATTCTAAGGGAAAGTTCCCCTTAAATTGCCTTTAGCTTGTGCAGAACTCTCTCTGAGGTCTCTTAAGTTACTATAAAGTTAAAAAGCTTTCTCTTTGCTTTTTTGCTGCTGTCTGGGCGCCCATTCATCTGTCGGCCTTTCTAATCACAGTGAGACTTCTGCGCTACCTTACTCCTCTCTGTTAATCAGTTCAACAAGAACATTGTTGTTAGTTGACAGAAATGTCTGTCGTTGGCTTTGTTATCGTTCATTCTACAGAGGAGGTGGACATCAGACATCATTAGCAGGACTGGTAAGCCTACGGTAAACAGGAACATTTCTCCAAAGGCTAAAAGCATTATGTGTACACATCTATAAGGAATAGGGTTATCGTTTTTTGAGGATTCCAGTCCAGTAACAAATTGCCTAACGTCGCCGCCAACCAATTGAATTCTGATAGGCGTTCTGTGATCTTTTTAAATATGCATCTCCTGATTATCGCACATTCTTAGTTTATTTATTGACACTTCTTATCTCTCTCTTCTCTTCCTCAGAGATCCTACACTTTGATAGTGGAGGCCTTGGACTTCAACAACGAAACCGGTGGTGAGTATTTCTTTCCGTCTGACATCCACGTCCGGTCCCGTTTTCTCTTTACTGTCTTTCAGCGGGCCTCGGGGCAGCACCTGGGAGACATTATGTTGATGGTCAGGAAAGGACCCTCTTCCTCGAGATCCACAGGGTGTTTCTTTTGAAAGTGTGCTGACAGGTGCCTCAGAGGGCAGGAAAAAGAGACAGTGGGGTAGAGGAGAGGAGCCTCACTGGCCAAACCGGGCTATAAAAATGTTTTTATATGGCCGATGACTGATGGCAGGTGCTGCCAGCTGAGGTTGAGGTCACGCTGTCTCTCTGTCACTGAGGTGTAAAACACCACAGTTCCGCCACCCCATGGCCTGCCGTCTCCATGCAGGGGCATGTGGCCCCTGAACCGAGCCTTCTCCCTGATTAAAGCTCCTGCTGGTGCGTGTGCATTATTTAAACACCATACATTTTTCACATGAGTTTGGGACTGTCGAGATTCCCTGTGGTTGGTGATCCGGTTGGAGACGCTGCGCTGATCTTACGTTGAGGGCAGGGCCTCATACAGAGGTTGTTTGTCCATTTGAGCTCAACGACTTTTCGGTCTTTTCTACTGCATTTGTCGCTGGCCAGAGAACTATTAGGACACTGGTGTGAAAAGCCCCCTGAATGTGCTCTTGCTGTTGGTTTAGCCCTATTGGGGTGGACAGGGTAGCTCACAGCTCTGCTAAATTCATGTATTACTGTGCTACCTTTAGAATTTTCCTTATCAAAATGACAACCTACTAGTATAAAGGAAAACCACGAGTTGGTTACTAAATGGGCATCATATGAAAACTCTATTTTAAATTTTTTTTGTGTATTTTGTAAAAGGGATTTATCAAGCTGCTTAAAAGAACATTTTATGTTCTGACAATTCGAGGCATATCTCTGCAGTTTAGGCAGGCCGTGAGAGATGGAGCAAGAGTTTCAGAAGACAACTGGAAGGCTGAGCATATTATGACAAATTGCTGTGCTTTATTCCTTAGAGCCTTAGTCTCTGTCAGTGATGGCCCAACCTGGATCTGTGAATGTTGGCAGGGTTTTGTACATTTGAGGTACTGTAAGGATTTTTTTTTTCACCATTGTACCTCAATCTGGTACCCGCTACCCCTCCACCGGCCTGTTGCTGAGGGATACCAGTCTGAAAGATTTCTTAACCCTTACCTACAAGTGCAAAGAACTTCAGAGATTCTTATCATCAAAAACAGTCGGTGTGGAAAACCAAAGGACTCCCACCCGTCAAACACCAATGTATAGTTATGCTTGGCAGGCAATGTAGAACTAATTGTCCGTGTAATATCAGTTTGTTAATGTATCAAAACCTAACAAAAAATATTTTTTTAAATATTTTTTATTTTTTTCAAGTGTGGCTCAAAATCAAAACAATGAATACATGTTGGATAGTTTTTACCTATTAATGGCTTTAACAGCGATAGGAATAATATGTTTGTTTAAAATTTGATATAAATACTGACAGACTGTTTTTACATATATATCAAGGTTATCAAAGTCTCACATAACAACCAATGCCCAACTGGCGGCGATTCTCACTTTTAAATCCTTACTTTGGCCTGAAGTGTTAAGGCCGGAGCTTTTTTTAGATTTGTTTCAAGGCTTCGGAGCAGAAATGATTTTACGGAGCTGATGTGATTTATGTTTTTGGGGGGTGGCATGGCCCCAGCAGGCAGCAGGTAGCACCGCTCTGCTACTCCTGACACCGCAGGCCATCAGGCGGTAGAGAAATGCCACACAACCCTGCTCTGGATTCCAAGCCACTGCAAAATGTTGCCGGGCACTGCGAATTCAGAATCCACACGCCAACCGCCGCAGCGTAGTAAATAAATAACAGCACCATCAACCCCCCCTCCACATACACACTTGGCGTTGCATCACACTACAGAGAGCATTGAGTCACCTCGCGGTCAGCCACATCTGCCCTCGTGTGAGCCACAGTAAATAACGACTGACGTATTTTTCATTCTCTCCCAGGTGGAAGATTTAGACATCAGGTAGTGAGTCGAGGGGCCGCATGAGGGGCAGAGCGAGTGGCGGTTCATGTGTGGGGCTTGCAAGCAGGCTGCGTAGCGTCTGGAGATTTGGTGGAGGATGTCTGCAAGTTTGTAAGGACAAAAACTAAACTGTTTTCTAAGACAGGAGAGAGCAAAACGTCCAGGACATAACAGGAAGGCGGAAAAGATTAAAAGATTTGTCGTGCTTTGTTTTATTCAACTGAGCTTTCCAAATAAACTAAAGTTTTCTCCAAAGAACACAACAAATTTAGTTTTTGTAATTCTAACTAAAATATCGTATCTATGTTAACTATCAATCCAAAATGTTAACCAGTCTTTAAAAGGTCAACGTTTTAGTTGCTGTAACTTGTAAAAAGCTAGTTCACATGAGGTCATCTGGGTCCTCAAACACGTCCTGCTAGACCTCTGTTTACATTAAGGGAAGTTTTTTGTTAGAAGCTCATCAAATTTAGCTGGACCTACCGTGTTTATTGTAAGCGCTGACTTTTTTTCTCCCGTGTTTGAGGCAGCTGAGCTGCAGTGTGCAGACGTAGGGGCGGGAGAGGCATCACGCTTTTACAGTGTGCACCGTTCACCTGGAGAGAGCCGTCGTTGTAGGAGTTTAACTGTAGAAATGCTACGACGTCAAAAGTTTAGTGGCCTGTTTATACTAGCAATGTTTAATGTGGAGACAGAGTGTGTGAAAGTGTTGATTTTAATATTTTCCCTTAGCAAAAAAATGCATCTGAAAGAGGCAGAGGGGGTGAAAAAGTCCCGAAGGCATGCTGGCAGGCCTCCCAGCAGTGACAGAGGCATCAGTGTCCTCACGCTGTAATTTATGGCGGCTGTGGTTCTGTCCTCGCCTGAGCAGATGCAGAGAGCAGCATCAGAGACCAGTATTATCCCTGGGCTGTAAAACTTCAGATCAGAAACCCAACCAGCGAGAGCCGGACAGGGAGCGTGAGAAAAAAAAGCTGTTAAAGCGCTCATTACAGGCATCCTTTTCCTTTTTTTTTCCTCCTGCATTTCCTCCTTGTACTTTTCTTCCTTTCTAGCACACATAGTTGCCTTAATTACATATAATCTGCTATATCTGAGATCTCCTGCAATTTGTGTCAGAATCTTTTGAGGCATTTCTGGGTTCCCAATTTATGGCCGAGAACTTTAACAACACCCAAAAGCACGTTTGCACTCCAGCTGTTTCTCTCCCGAGCATTTCAGGAACTCTCATTGTGCCGATGTCGATGTTTTAGGTGCTGATGGGAAGCTGATGGAGAAGGCCTTTTATTCGGGGATGATTAACCCGAGCACACAATGGCAGAAGCTAACTCACAAAGGCCCGGTCGCTCAGTTTGAGTACCAAATCCGGGTCAGCTGCGACGAGCACTACTACGGCTTCGGCTGCACCAAGTTCTGCCGGCCCAGAGACGACTTCTTCGGGCATTACACGTGCGACTACAATGGAAACAAGACCTGCCTGGAGTCCTGGTCCGGACCCGATTGCAGCGCAGGTAAGTCCGTCCTCGAGGCTGCAGTGGAAACGGTGACGGGGCAGCAGCTTCAGACAGTCGGCTTTGTGCACGATGAACAAATCGTGCACAAAGACCGTATAATCTGTGATTCATGCTGATGCACCGGCTGTTTCATTCAGCAATGTCTTGTTTTCTGATCTCTCGGAGGTCCCTGTGCCCAGAAAAAGATATTTTGATGCTAAAAAAATCTGCAAAGTAGTCCGTTTCTGATTAGACATTATACTGCGCTATAATTCGGGGTGTTGGCAGCTGCGTTTATTCATGCAGACAGAAATGTTAGACAACATGGTCATTACATTTACTGGTATAATTACAATGCACCAAAAAAAAAAAAATAACTCAAGCTGTATTTAAATCTCATTATGTTTTTAAGTAATGCTGATCGTTTTCTTCTTCTAGCTCTTTGTCGACAAGGCTGCAGCGCTGAACACGGAACATGTAACGAGCCAGGTGAATGCACGTAAGTGCCTACTGTTGCTTCGTTTCATTTACCCCGCCGCCGCCGCCGCCGCTTAACATATTCGGTACAGTTTATAAGATTGCCTATTTGTTTTCTATTTGTTTTTGTTTACCATTCGTATCTATTGGAGTTGTGTTAAGCATTTGCAAAAACGTTTCCATGCGAGGCCGATTCAACAGTGTTCATGTTGTCACTTTTGTAACATGCGCACATGTGTTTTATTGGGATTAAATGTTGTGCCTCAGGTTGAAGCGTCATGTAATTTGAAAGTGGTGCAATTGGGAAGCATGCTTTAAACTAAGACCCTTTTTACCGTAAAATGCTTTTGTATATCTCTATTTATTGGTGGTGGGTTCCAGTCTGGTTGCCGAGGCATTAACTGAACTACAGTTTTGGTTTGGAGCTGCCACTTATGTTTGCAAAAGTTGTTGGTCAGATCAGGTTTATTATTTGATTGAGCCATAAAGATTTAGGTTTTTTGTTCTATGTTTGTGCTTCTTATGCAACTTCTGCACAATCTTGGAGGGAAAGCTCAAACAAAGGTTGCTATTATAGGCACAGTTGTATCTCCTCATCCCAGAGGAGGTCCTGGTGACCAGCTTATTGCACAGTTCAGGATTTCATTGCTTGCTTAGCTGTCTGATAAAGTCATAAATTATCTCCAAAGGATAAACGTTCCTTTTAAACGTGCCTTTAAAAATTTTTTTTTTAAAGGCACCTTTGATTTTTCCCAAGCTATTGACTTAATCATATTTCTTGTATGAGCCTGTGCGGCCATTGGCAGTACAAGAGGCTGACTTGCCTTAGTGTTCTGACAGGTGTGGCTATATTTAAAGCTCAGGGTTTAAAACTCTCCAAGCGAAGCTCCTCTGCTATTGTAGTCGGTGAGCAGTTTCCCACCGCCGGGGCGGTTGGGGCTTGTTTAATAACAGCGGTACATAGCAACCCTGGCTTAAGGCAAGGGCAGTCTCCTTGTTTCCAGTTTTAATGTCTGCTACAGCAAAGATTATATTCATAATGGCGTTATTGCTCCCGTTTCAGTCCCGTATTTCAGTTATTATCCTTTGTAGCTTCCTGAAAGATGAGAGAACATATGAAGGACTGTCTCTCTGTTAAAGAAGTGGATGAATGAAAGCTACCTCTTTATTTTTGTTACGCATGCGTCCGGGGTTACATCTGGAAGGACAATATCTGCGTACCAGTGGTTTAAACTATCATGCTGAAGAAAACGGAAAAGGCAAAACTCACAAAGGGGAGTCGGTGTTCTGATGTAGTGAAATTATTGTAGCTTCGTCTTTTTACGTCAACATTCGATAAAAGAAAGGCTTGTGTAGCCTGGTTATATGTCCCCAGACGAGTATATGGAAACATGCCTCGTTTGCATTTTCTTTTTTGCAACTTTTTTGAAGTTTTCTCACAATTCACAGGACAACTGGAGGGAAAAATAGCTAGTAGCTTTCTTTAGGTTATCTGCGTTTCCTCTCTATGACCATCAGAGTCAAACATTTTAAGGTTCCAAGTTGACAGTGTGTAACAAGTGGATTTATTTTCCTTCGCCTTGTGAGAATGCAAAGTAATGCTTTTCTTATATGTTTAAGTATTATTATTATTACTTCAGGTTTTCCTTTATATATCTGTCATTATCCTTGGTATTAAACAAATGTGTTGACTCTGTCTGAACAGAACTTTTCCCAGCCTGTTCATGAGTGTCGGGTCTTGTAAGCTCTCACATCATGAGAGATGGTTTTATTAAACCTGAGTTTTTTTTTTTTTTTTTATAGCCATAACATTGATTGAACCCTCTTCAGCATTGACACTTTCACTACAGAAGGAAAAATCAGTTTAGCCATTTCCCTTTTTAGATTTTAGAAATTATGCGAAGGTTAATTTGGACTTTCTGTAAGGAAGAGAAACATTTTTTTTAAAACATAACAGAAAGGCTAAACAGAGTGCAGCAGCGTTAAGCTTTGGAAGTTAAATCTTGTATGATTTGTTTTAGGGTTTAGAAATGTTGTCACCTTCTCGCAGAAATATAGACAAACTACCATAACTCTTGCTTTCAAACCAGCATGTTCTTTATCTTATCTATTTATATTACTACTTTTAAATTAAACCGGCTAACTATTGGCTTGTCAAAGTTTGGAAATCTGTGCATTTCAATTTTTTTAACAGTAACTCGTTAAAGGTTTATGCCTTTTTTAGATTTAGATGCAATTTGGCCGTAAAAAATGAAATCATTTAACGTCCTGAGGGAAATGTTGTTCCCTCGTCAGATCGGGAGGATTCCCCTATTTCTAAAAGCACAGAGTGGACTAATGTTTATATAAGCACGTTGTTTATTTTTACTTTCGAACCTACGTTTTTTTTTGGCTAATCAGTGCGCCGCTCCTCCAGGGAAACGCTGCTTCCTGTCACTATAGACTTCGCAGCAGTACCGCAGCTCCGCTACCTCCAAAGTGCGGACATATCAGTCACGCTGTTGCAATTACGGAGCCGAGAACAAAAGGGCCAGCCTTATCGGCGTAATTGCGGGCCCTAACGTTTCAATGGTCAGCAAACAGTTTATCCTCATCCTGCCCTCAGCCTCAAGGCACACAGGCGCGCTCACCGACTCATGGGAACCAAGGCGGGCTGCAGCGAAACAGCTCAGAGGAGGGCCGAGCGCGCTCCACTCTGTGTTGGTGACGCCAGTGCCAAGCCACAGGCACAGCGTTGTTAAAGGGAACGTCTGGTCGCATGCTAATGTTAGCCACCCCAAAGGTCCCACTGGAGCTGTAATTTAAAGTTTTTTTCCTTTTATTTTCTGTTAAGTTACAATCCTAAACCACCCCTTGTATACTTGTACCAGAGCATTGTAAAAAAAAATGCTGTTGCATAAACACTCGGGCTGCTTAAAATTCATTTGTGGTGTTTGTTCCTGTGTGAATGCTGCCTCTTTGTTTTGTCCACGTGGCTCCGGGGCTGCGAATGCTGCTGCGTACTTCATTAACATCAGATTATTAGGAAGGAATCTGGAATAAGGGGAGGATTAGGATATTTACAGATGCCGGAGGGATTATCTGGCCTTGTTGTAAATAAAGTTCTGCATGTGCACGAGTTTTAATTATTGACCTCTTGTCTCATTTGTGATTTTTTTATTTATTTTTTCTTCCCCCCCCCCCCCCCCCC
>JAVLVB010000251.1:3182763-3196685 GCA_032876305.1 Orestias chungarensis | reverse complement strand
GGGGGGGGGGGGGGGCTCGGCACGCGTGGTTAACAAAACAACGGTCATGTCCTTCGTTGACCACCGTCACATATGTTCCCCCCCATGTTAATTTAAGTTTTGACAAGCTGGCTTACACTGGCAGTGACGGTTGCTTTGGTTGGCTGGAAACACAAGGCGCTCATCTACATTTCACTGTAGAGCCCCCCCCACCCCCACCCCACCACATCAACGCCACCCGTGTAGTTTTAAATTTTTGTGGACAAACAGAAACGGGGCTTTTTTCGTTTAATCGTTAAATGATTTCAAAACGACTCGACGTGTTCGACACTTGAGCTCATCGTTGTTCAGGACGTGTTTGAACTCCTCCTCGTTTTGTTCGGAGGAAGTGCCTGGTTTAGTTTTTTCTTTCTTTTCAGCTTTTAGACTTGAGCAACTGTCAAATAAGAGCAACAAAAAACAAAATGAAAAAAAAAAATAAAAAATACACTTTATTTATTTTTATTCTTCGGGGGGAGAGAGAGAAGAAATGGTTTCAGTGTCAGAAGTTGCTGCAAATATGAAGAATTTATGTGACGATTTAGAACTTGTAGATATGTACATTTTTTATTAATCATTGTGTATATTTGATTTATTAACTTAATAATCAAGAGCCTTAAAAGATATCATTCCCTTTTTTTATTTATATGTTCTGTCTAGTTCGAAAGGTTCAGCAGCCTTTTTCTTTCAAAACGACGTTCGATATTAGGCAAATTTCAACAAAAAAATTTTTTGTTTTAGAAGACAAGAGACGAGAACTTTACACGCCTGAAAACATTTTTTTTTTTAAAGTATCTTTGACATTTCATTCTCTGTTGCCAGGACCTTAATCGAAGCCAAGTGAGTTTAGGACGACAAAAAGATCCCCCTTGGTGGCAGGGGGGTTGGACATGGCGGCAGACATATTGCTTGCCGTTAATGGTTATAAATTCACTTGTAAGGGAACAAAGATTCTTCAGCAGCTTCATTTTTTTCTTTCTTTCTTCTGTTTAAATCCACCCACATATTTCAAAGAATGTCGAATTCCCATCTGCTTTAGTCAGCATAGTACTTGAACAGCGGCGCGGGGCTTTGTGCACATTTCAAAACAAACAAACAAAGACAAATGTTTTATCTCATTTGTTAACCCTTTAAGATCTTGGCAACACATTTCTCCTCCTGGCTTTTTTTTCTTTTCTCCGTGTTATGAACTTGAGAGTTATGTGTTGATCTGGCAATATATTTTTTTGAAAAAAAAAGTCATATTTATTAAATATTTTGTATGAAAAGAGAATTAAAGTTGTCTTTGTTCTGGAGAAAACAGAGTTTGTGAGTCTGTGAGGCGTTGCTCTTTAAGAACCTAACAAACCGCCGGGGATCAGAGTTTAACGAGAACCTCTTGGGAATAAGTTTGACGGGATTAAAACTGAAACCGGGGATTAGTAGCACCTCCCGAAGACGACCCCCGGCTTAGGAGCCCACTCCTCTCCAGTTACAGCATCGGTTCGGTTGTAGGACCGGCGCTCTCTGGGAAGCTGCCATAAGCAACGCTTCAATCTGTTCGCCAGTGTTTGAAGAGAGTAATCTAAACGAATAAATATCAATGCAAAGTTATTTATTCACACAAAAAAAAGGTACAATGTTACACCGATGATCATTTGCTCATATTTGCTTTTAATCCAGATTAAAAGTCACGCTGGTCCCCTTTTAATAGGTTTTTTTATTTTCATCTTTAAAATGTAAGATTTACAGTACATTTACTGCAAAAAGTATGTAAACCTATTGAATTTTCTTACTCTCATAAACTCAACATATTTGTAAAGTACAGACCAAAACAATGTGGTGCAGAAGCATCATAAGGAAAACAAAAAAATCAATTATGCAATTAAAAATTGCTTAATTGAACTACATTAACTCTAATATCCATGTATAAAACAGAATGCAAGTCACCCAATTATTAAAAATAGTTCATCTGGGTTTTATGTGACTTATGAATCATCAAAAGGTTTTGTTGTAGAACAACGGTAAATAAACATAGTCAACAAGCAACACGGAACATCTCACACAGCTGTCCTGAAGCAACCATTCAAGAATAACAGGCATCCCGGATCTCCATCTACACTGAGAGCCAGCCAAGATTCAGGTGGTAACTCTGAAGGGGCTGGAGGGCTTCTCACTGCGAAACGGGAATCACACACAGGTGGACAATTTGAGAAACTTCTGACATCGACTTTCCTGCCACTTCAAAACCAAGTCCCTGCTTTGTTTTGGTCAACGACATAAAATCCTAACAAAATGCATCAAAGTTTGTGGTTACAACTGTACAAATAGGAAAAAAAAGCTCACGGGGTGTGAATACTTTTGCAATGCGCTGGCCCTCCTTGGACCAGAAGCTATGGATTAGGTCAAATGTAAGAGAGTAATTCCTCAAGAAAAAACCCCCAAAAACCGAAGAAAATAAGAACGGGGTGATGAAATAAGTCTGGAAACTGCCATCAATCACGTCAGAGCTTCGGCGGGGATACTGGAGCCAGCGTTTCAGACCCAGAGCCATGACGTACCGCGCGGCTCCTGCCTGTCTCCCAGGCCTCATCTTTAACACAAATCCACTTTCCAATAAAAGGTTTGTCACTTTTATTTGATCTCCTGATCGCCGCACAGGCCGGATTTTAAGTATGCGTCGACAGGACAAACAAAACAAAAACTACAATGCTTTTTGTTTTAAACCGATAAGAAGGAGTTTGCTTTCGATAAGTGTTACAAGAACGACACAAAAAAGAAAAAAAGAAAGAGTAACGTTGAATAGAGAGACCGCACAAGCTGCGGAAAAAAAAAACTCCAGCTCTGTGGCGTCGGGGATCTTCACTTCAGCTTCCCTCTCCCTCTCAGGACCTCTTCGTTCGTCGTAATCTGGAGGTTCTGGGCACGTTCTCGCTCCCCACCTCTCGGCTCGCGGATCTGGAACCAATAGACGAGGCCGAGGATGCGGGCTTGACAGATAGGCCCCTCAGACTTGCGGCCGGCCTGTTTTGGTTTGCCGTAGCTGTGTTATTGCTCGCGAGGAGGAGCCTCTGGGCCTGTTTCCCTGGAGTAAGCAGCTCCACTTCCACTGTGGTTTTCTTGCACCCGGAGACAGGGAAAGCCTCTGGCCTCGCCGTCACGCCGACGGCAGGAAGTGGCAGCGGAGGAGGGGGCATACGGTCGGTTGTTTGCACCGGGGCTGAGGGGCTTCCAAAGCACGTTTTCTTGGCCAGCCCTGCGCCAGCATCTTCCTCGCACCTCTTTCTGGTACTCTGTGTTATTCCATGGTCCGCCTCGTGTTTTTGCTTTTGAGACAACCATGTCTCAGCCTCAGGCTCAATTACGCCATCTTTGCAAGGCACCTTGTGGTTTACCTCCAGGGGTGCATTCACGGCCTCCGGTGCCAACGCTGGCTCCGCAGCTTTAGCATCCGTGTCCGGCAGTTGCATCTCAGTCGTGAGACCACAGGCCTCTTGCTGGACACAGGCTTGTTTGGCTCTGCAAAAAAAAAAAAAAGTCAAATGCAAAGGAACAAATATTGTGTGAGCATCCTATTTGGTGGGAGCTTGGAAAGCATTAGATCATACTTACATCTTTTGAAGCACAGACGTCTTTGTTTTTCTCGGGCTGCTTAAAAGCACTCGGGTTTCTCCCACACTGGAAAAATATTCTGATTTGGTTTGCTCGCTCGCCTCGGCCTGGAAAAGGACAAACGGAATAGGTGTAAACAAAAAAGATTTAGCCGGATGCATATCTTGATGGAAAGAGAGATACAAATTGAAGGGAAATCAGAAAAATCACTAGAGAGGACATGAAAATACTCCGGCATTGCCTCCCTGAATGGTTAAGTTTAGGGGGTAAAGTTTAATAAATCCACATACTAGAAGGGGGGGGGGGGCTCTGGGCAGAACATGGAGGAGGCTAAAAATTGGATATCACCAACATGTGCCCTCAACAACCCACTAATGAAGGTTAATCACATGTTTTCTTCCTTGGCTGACCGAGAACAGACTCGGATTTTTATGAGAGAACAGACGACGCTGGCGGTCTATTGAGCAGAACCTGGAGGTAGAGAGTCTGTCAGTTTGATGTACATTAATTGCAATAAAACAGGGAACAGTTTCAGGCTGGGATGGAGCCGCCGTTGCGTTGATTTAAGAGACTATTGCAAAAGTATTGGAGACCCTTGAAATGTTCACATTTTTGTCGCAGTACAAGCGCTAACACATGACTTTATGTTACAGACGAACATCGTGTGGCACATAATTTAAAAAAAGAAAACGTCCAACATTTACTAATTACCAATTAAAGTCCAGCTGGGTGTTATCTGAAACGGAGAGAGTTAACAGATTTGAGCAAATTCAGTCAATGACGTTGGAAAACCACCGTCGACAAAGATTTTATTTTTAGTAATATCTCCACTGTTTGTCCCATAAGAGCATCAGTAAATACCAATTTTGGAAAATAAATAAATAATTAATTATGAGAAACCCTAAACAGTCTTTATGAGGCTATTATTGCTCTGGCAATCTGCTAAAAATAATAACACTTAATGTAATAACCTTTATTTAACCCCATAAAATCTCATATAGATATAAAAAAAAATCTATTTTTTAAAATGAACCTGGCAACACAGTGGCAGTTTATAGGTATCAGCATAACGCAGTTTAATACATTAATTTTGTTTTAAAAGCAAAAATAATTAGGTAATAAAATCATGACTGACTTTAAAAACAAACAAAACAATTGCAATTAACAAAACTTTCTCCATCACAACAACAACAACAAAAAGAGTCAATTTGGACCAACATGCCGTGGCAGCGAAACGCTTTCATAAATCTTACTTGGAGTTTATAAGCCATGTAAAAGATGAGACAGCTGATTTAAAGAGAAGAGGCTTGGATCTGATGAGATCAGGAAGAACACACCAGTCCCGCTGTGATACATGATAGTGGCTGCGTCATGCCGAGGGAAAGCTGACATAGACCCAGAGACCGAGGCAGAACTCGACTTTCCATCAGCAGAACGAAGCAGAACAAAAGAGCAGTCCTAGAAAGAAATGGTTTAGATCAGGCGCCTTCGACTCCGGTCCTCGTCACCTAACTTTCTGATGTTCCTCCAGACCTAAATCAAATAACTACGTAACGATGAGGCTGCTGACATGGCGAGAAGGTATTGTTTTGAGATTCACCAGCTGGTTTCTGACATAAAATCCAACTTAAGTGCATGAGATGTCAATACTTTCTTTTCATGACAAATCTAATCCAACACTAAGATTTTACATATTCAAACTGATATGTGGAAAATTAAATCTCTGCTGAAAGAACAAAAAAATGTTTTTGTGACGTCTCAGCTCGGCCACTTTGATTTGCGAGGTTACTCCGCAGCGGACAACCGTTTGGTCTGCGATGACGAGGCAGCTCGCGGAGTTGTGTCCCTTTCATGACTGAAAACTACTGACCGTCACAGAGGGGAAAAGAAAACCGCACAGACGTTTAATCTGGGAAAACTCAACAGAGCGGCCACCGTGTTTATTTAATACCGGCCGATTCTCAGATCGTTGGCCTGCTGTAAACCGTTCCATAAAATGATCAATGTGCTCTCTAAGACGGGGAAAGCCGAATGCGGTGAGCGCTCTGGCGTCCGCCCGGTTGTTTTTAAAGCGGGATGAAAAATCATTAAGGTCCGCTTCCACAAACATGATACCAGTGGAAGCACAAGAAGAAAAAGGCGTAATTGCCCCAAGCTGCAGGAGTGTGGCTTTTATCGCCGGGTGTATTTTTTTTACCTCGTAAGCGAAGAGAGACCAAAGAGGCCGGGTGGTGGGAAAATAACAAAGGGAGAAGTATAAAGGACAGAATAAGAAAGAGTGTTTAGAGAGGAGCACAACAACAGCAGAGGCACCTCCCAAAGTCACACTACGTGACCTCAGACGTCTCTTCGGCCCACAAAAGTAAGAATCCCGACACAGGAAGCTCTTCACAAGCCGCTCTTTGTGCAGGAACGGACTCACGCTTCAGAGTGGGCTGCGATTCACTCAGCTGGCCTTTGGACCGCCGCCGCTGACGTTCATTCAAACTTGCATTCACCCACCCGACAACAGCCGCGGCTGAAGAACGTGGGTGTTGCCGTTAGCATCATGTGTGCCCGTCGACATGCGTTATCGACCGCTTAATATGAATGAATCCCGTTTGACACGAGCATGAAAGAAAAACTATCAAGGAGCCGAAATGGGAGGCACGCTGGGAGAGGTAATTGTAATGATAATTGTAATGTGAGAAACTGGGGAAAAGTAAGTGTACTTAAACTTAAACTCCACTTATTTGCCTTGTTGAACAAACCTGAACTAAAGGGTGGTTACATTTACATGTCTGCATTAAGCTAACGCTTTTATCTAAAGCGACACTATTGACGAAATTAGAAGTTGTCCTGCAGTATCCTGGAAGAGGATTTAACGTTAAGGATTTGTCATTCACCTACAACATTCAATTCAAACACAGATTACACAAGTACAGCACATTGAGAGTTTCACTAGCGGGAATCAGTTGCAAGGGAGCTACAGAAACCTACGAATAACTAGAGCAAGACAGGCTGTAAAAAAAGTCCACTACTGTGTCCACTAAAGCAAAAGTAGCTCCACCTCAGCAGCTGCAACAAGGCCGCACATCTGGATGTCTGTGTATAAAGATAAGCCTGGCAAAAGGGCAGCCAGAGCAGAAAGGATGAATTATTTGGTTTAAAGGGATGCTGGTACGCAGTCTTGTAGCTTGACCCCGCTCTTAATGGCTCCTGGAAGCAACTTCAAAAAGATAACCAAGCAGATGCTCCATTAAAAATACCAGTTTCTCCTCTGTCACCTCAGATGGGGGGGTTATCTTGTAATGCTGCTGCACTTGAAGCAATGCAGTGATACGGTACAATGGTCTCGACTGATCTAAATCACTCCATCGACGCAACAACCACGTCTCTCACAGATTGTGCAGCTATGCACCGAGATCGTAAATCCTTCAGTCCAGGGAAGAAACTGTAACCAGAAGGTCCTGCAAATACAGCTTAATACTTCAGGGAATTACTTCACTGCATGAGTGAAGGCCGGACAGACTCCGAACCATGCAGACGCACCCGAGGAACGATGTGAGCGACCAAAACCTGAATGTCTTTGGGACTCGGGGAGGAAGTGAAGCATCCAGAGAACCAGCGAACCACATGCAGAAACCACAAAACCAGATGCATGATGGGATTTCACGTAACTGACCGACAGACCCAAATGGTCAGATAAATAATTATTATATCTGATAACTGTGGCATGCATTTGTATTTAACTTTCTGTAGATGCTAAAAAACTAACAACAGATTTGTTATGTTATGATCTAAACCAGGTGTTTTTAAATCCAGCCTTTGGCTTTGGTGTCCTGTAACCTTTAGTTGGGTTACTGCTTCAAAAAAACTTGAACCAAGTAATCGGGTCATTAGGATGAGCGTGGAGAACTCGACTGAAACCGAAGAGGTGAATGAGCCATTTGATTCGTGTATGTTGGACCAGCAACAGGGCATCGAAATCTCGATCTGAAACGCGTAGCTCTGGAGGGTTTTTTCTCCCACTGGAAGATCAACACCTATGGAAGACTTACCTTAGGATTCATCTCCACAGATCTTTCTGTCATCTTCTCTTACCTTACCCAATAAACACGCTTTTCTCACCACCGTTGCATGTTTGGGCTGAAGTACAAGGTACTTGTTTTTTAGCCAGAACTGTGTTGTAAAATGGATGCTTATTGATGGTGATTAATTCAAACAGATTAACTTTCTCAGTCAGGCATGAGGGGGAGTTGTAGATTTGAATGGAATGTTTATATATAGAAAAGGCATCATAATAAATCTATAAGAATGTCAGCACCCATCATCTGCAGTAAAACAGTGGACACAAGGCTGTTTGTTTTTGGATTACCCAAAATCTTTACATCTCGCTCAACACTGAACAAACCCAGTGAAGATTTTCATCCCGTAAATCCGATTACTCACTCACCAGCGTTCGTGAGACGATAACTCACGTCAACATGAAATGCCAGAGTCCCTCAAAGCATCTAAATACTGAGCTATTCTTTCCACGACAAAGCCACGTTTATAAACCTTCAAACTGGCACCGGGAAACGAAAACACCAAACTTTCCAGGCAAGACATACCTCCTGCTGAGATGTTCGCAAATCTATTCCACACATTCCAGCCATCGTCCTCCACCCACCCTGCTCTCTTGAAAGAAAAGCATGCCCTGTTTGTCTAAGCTCACCACATCTTCTCTGCAACAAAGCCAAACAAGCATGCATGGGCACGGCCTTGTGTAAAACACGGGACAGCTCTTATCCTCCTACAACTATTGAAGTTTTTGGAACCACCCATCGGGAAGGATTAGCGAGAGCGGTTAACTTCACTTAAGAGGAAACTCATAGAAAAGGACCGGGTGGAATCGAGGCATCATGATAGATCCCAGCCGTGTATTCGGATCTGGAAGGTGGTTGGATGCTGGATGTTTGGGGAAATGGACGCAGCGAGCTGTTTGGAGCCGTGCTGAGGTCAGGGATAAACACGCGGCCTCGTCCAAAGCTCAGAAGAGGACGAGTGGAGGGGGAAGGGGGGGTCTGGAAACACATCTGTGCTCCCTTTGATCCAAACCTCTGTGGCGCAGCATGCCACTCACCTCGGCTGCCCACTCTCTGCCTGACTACAAAACAACAACGACAATCCTAAACAAGCTCCGTCCTTCCTATACTGCGTGCCTCCGACTCACAAGCAATTCTCTTGTGAGAATTAAGATTCTCTAAAATGACAAGGGGGAAAAAAAAGATAAAAAAAAGGAAAATCTTGTTTGCCTCCCTCTGTCTTCTGTAAAACAAAGCAGTCTGAAAGCTTCAACCTTTTCCGAACCGCAGTTGTTTAAAAGGTTTCTAGGTCATAACAGGCCCGCGTGCATCTGGCTAATATAGATGTCAAGATTGACTCCTCTAAACTCGAGACATCTCCGTCGCTTCTTTAGAGGCATCACTGCTCTTAAAACCAAAGCATTTGCTGGATGACTCGTTCCTGACAAGCCGTTGGGGTGTATCTGTTAAACAAGAGCGGCTGCATATGACAACTTAAGGACTGCTGACGGAGTCCAGAGTTACCGATTTAGACCCGACTCCCAGTCATGTACTAAACAAATAGACAGCTGTCTGCGTCCTACAGATTAACTTAAGAGAGGCGGTGAGATGATGACTGGCCATCTGTGTGAAGGCTGGAGAACGACGAGAAGTGGATATTTGTTATTAGGTAGAGCAGCAGGGAACATTTGCAGCGATCAGTAGATTTAGGTATTTTTAGTTGAGTTTGTTTTGCACTACAGAGCAACACTGACATCTGTAACAATCAATGTCAGTCTGTTTGTAACACATCAGTCCGCTATTCATAGGGTTTCTTTCCATCTTTTTAGTGTTTGTAGAGATAAATAGATGTATAGATAGGTAAATAATCTGATGCTTTTTTTTTATTTATTTTTTTTATTGTTTTGTGCAGCATGTATGAAGTTAAAAAAAATTTTTTCCAGTTCCAAGTTGGAAAACTAACAGGGAGGAGACGCAAAGTCAGAAGTCCAAGAGGTAAAGATGAACATTTTTCACCAACTAAAAGCTTTAACATGGCCGTAAGTTTAAAACACTCTCATGTCTGCAGGAGTTACATCAAACTTTTAGCATTGAAACAAGCGTGTTAACTTTCCACACTTTCACTGTCATCACTGCAATATCCCGGTCTACGATACATGATTTTTTTACTTTATTTAAAACTAGCGCTGCATGGTTTAATAAAAATTTTTTGTTGCGATACTGTTAATTAAAAACTGGGATATGATATCTATTAACTTTTAATACGTTTTAAGGACAATTTCCTTTCTTTATCATTAAACGACACTCCCAGCTTGGTCTCTAAACATGTACATCCATTATATCCTCAGTATTGGCTGAGCATATAACATGTATGGGGATCTTGAATGTGTGAAACTTAAACTATGAATTGTTAAAGTAACTATTAATATGTCACCAAACATAATTAATATAGGATAGACAACTTTTAGTTAAACGTTGTGATTTTATTTCACTAGTAAGTAAAGTTTGGTGTTAATTACGTTTATACAGTCATATCTTATTTATAATATTGTTTCATATGTCAATAAAGATATAATTGTTGTGCAACTCCAGATATCGCATGCTTTCTGCAAACTTTGAATGCATCCCTGCTTTAATGTACATGAATAACATAAACATCCTTCGCAAAACCTGCTGTCGTTGCAAGAAGGTAGTTCGAATTGTTGATTGAGGTGTTTTGAAACTTAGGCACATCCAAGCATTGCAGGAAAGAGGCAAAACCGGAGCTGCAGATGCCTGATCCATGCATGTGGAGCAAATGATGCTCTTTTTTTTCCTGGAATACCTGAAGAAAGCTCAATAAAGTGAATCTCCGTCTAAAAAGGTCCCACTTAATGCCTCCAACAGGTAAAGATTTACGCAAAATGCCCCAAATATTCCCTTCCCTCTTTATCAGATGAAAATTACTAAATTGGAGCCTCTTTTCTGAATAGCCAAAAATGCTACTTTCTCCAGTAAGAGGATGGGAGTGCACAGTAACCCTGCTTGAATAGCATTCGTGATGGATGCCATGATGTTACCTCAGTTCCCTTACAACCGAGCCCCGCTGACCTTATAAAATGTTCTCATTTGTCTAAATTTCCACTGTGGTTACAGTTTTTCTTCCACGAGTCACACAAACTGAATCCTGACAAACCTGAAACTTCTCTAAACATGCAAATGCGGTAAGTAGGAAAGAAAAGAAAAAAAAAGAAAAGGAAAGAAAACGTTTTCTCTTTTAAAGCCTCGCATGCAACCTTTGTCAGACAGTTGTGGGATTAAAAACGCTAAAAAATTAGATTAACTGTGGAGAGGAGTTCCAAAGACCACATTCGTTTCAGACAGCAACATTATTATAGTTTACAAGAGTGTTCAGATGTTTTTTTGACGATCATCTCAAGTTAAGAATAGAGGCGAGGAGGTGAACAAATGATTGCTTTTGTCATGTGAAAACCCTTGTGCCTCTGTGTCTGGTATCTTTCCCCTCACAAACAAGAGCTCGAGGCTGAGCTAGCAAGAGCCCCACCACAAGACTCCCAACCTCCAGTTCCCTCTGCTTGTACCGAATGATCCCAGAGCACCACATCCTGAGCACAGAAACGCAATCGACAGCAATGGCTCCTTGAACTGGAAAAATCGGTTACACAATCTGAACGTTTCGTCGACGACTCTGCAGCCTGACAGAAACATTACAATCGCTGCTTTCTTTGGAAGTGGAGCTGCGGAAAGGGCTGAAGTATTTAAAAAAATAAAAATCTAAATAAAAATCTCTTGCAGAAAAATAGCAGGCCACTTATCATGGGGGTGGGAAAGGGTGAGATGTCTGTGCCAAGGTGAGAGGCTCCACTGCCAATTCCCAAAATACTCAGGGGGGGTTTCAGGATCAAATATACGCCGACCAAAGGATAGTGGATTCTATTAGAGAGGAAAAACAGAGCGGCGACGGAGCATTTTAACTGCAGAATCAACGTAAATTAATCCCTATTAAAACAAATAATAAAGAACAAAGAACCACATGAAGACGGTTTGTTTTTTCGCTTTAATTCACAAGAGTTCAAGTGACTTGGGAACAAAGTATTCACACCCGTTAATGTTTCCCCCCTTATTCACAACTGTTATGCAATTTTATAGCATAACCAAGTACCTATACTGTCTTCGGCTGTGTATATCGAGAACTTCAAAAAATTGATGAAATTCTATGCCTTGAAGTTGGCCGATGTTTCTTCAAAGTTGCTCTTACGCTTTTGATGCCGTTGCTGTGCTGTTGCACGAAGGGGCCAAATTATCTGCAGAGGTGGAGCTCAGAGGCAGAGCTATAGGTAAACCGGCGGTGACCCGCAGGAGGACCCCACCAATGGCAACGACGACAAAATCAAGTATAACGCAAATATGTGTGACTGAAACGAAGCAACAAGTATGTTTTTGACGCAGGAATGACCTTATAACAGGATACAATGCTTAAAAGAGTCAGTTTTGCGTAACGGCATGGATTTGTATTCAGAATCTTTCACTCTGATACGCCAAAACAAATCCAAGGTGAAAAACCTTGATTTTACACGTCAGCTAACTAGCAAATAGAGCCTATTGCATTCTGTGCTCTCCACCTAAATCAGGTCAGTGTGGCTTTTGAGGACTTGATTTTAGCTCCCTTAACTTAAACCGATGCAGAGATCATTTGAAGATAGACGTCGTTAAATCAAGGGTAAGAAACCTAGCAGAGGATGCAAAACCCTTAACACTCGGGCAGAGGTTCAAATTCCAGCAAGATAGTAACCCCAACACTTACACCCAAAAATAAATCGGTCGGTTCAGATAAAAGATTTTGAGCTTTAAAATTGTCCAGCCAAAGTCCAGACCTGAATATAACTGAGAATATGTGTCAAAACTGAAAGTGACGCTCCTGCAGTCGGACAGATCGCAAGGATGAAAACAAACACGCAACAAACGGTTTTCAGATGTTTATTCGTAGAAGCTTTACACATAAAGATAGAATCCTGATTTTTTAATGAAATCCTCACTAAAGACATTAATGTTTTGGGTTTAATGTGACAAAAAGTGAAACAGGAACTAAGATTATTGCCTCCTGCAATTACCACTGACTTTAGTAGCAAAATGACCCTAAAGGTGCAAAAACTTAGACGACAATTTTTACCACGAAAGCATAAAAATATCAATAACGTTTTATATTGGTAAATTAAAAAAAAGAAGAAGATTTTGACATTAAAATCTTTTTGTATTTTGTTTTCTGGGTCCACAAGATGCACCAGCAGAGTTCAAACCCCCTGTCCAGTAGTAAACCAGACCACTACGCATAAAGGGAGAGCACAGTTTGGCAATGACGCTCTGCAATAACACACAGATCCATTCTGAACTTTTTGCCAAGCAACTGGAAGGGGAAATAGAGGAGTATAAACAGCACTCACCACAGCCAGGCTCGGGTTTCCATGGTGCAACGAGGTATCTTCTGGGCAGCTCACACACACGACATATCGCTCAGGAAACAAACGCAAATCTGAAAGCAGGCGGGGAAACGCCACAGATCTTAATAATGCGGGCTGACCTCTAATTATCAGTCCATGTCGGACAGGAATTGTGGTGGAAGCTTAAATTGAGATCTACAAACTATCCGCGAAACAATAGGAGCTTAAATATATATCCAGAACTTTATGAGTAAAAGTTAAAAAAACACTGATAAATAGTTTACATTCTAACATTAACTGTGGGTTTTAGAGTGCACTGACAGTTAAAGAGACTAATTTTGGGGTATGTATTTTACAAATTTCTAAATGTAAATAAAAGAACAGGTAGACTATTTTGTATTTGGCAAAGTTAATGGAAAACCAACAGAAGAAAAGTATTTTACTGAATAGGAGAGAAAACTTTAACTTAACTTTTTTTTTTTTATTATAAATTTTGCTAATGAATTAATAAAATGTATAATTGGCCTTAATATTACATTATTATTTAAAATGCATAACACTGTGAATATATTAACCAAAACTAAATGGCTTTGGGATTTGAATATTGCACACATTGATATTCCAATGACGAAACATTTGCAACTGGATGAACTATAAGGGAACCAAACTTTTTGTTATAGTTATGACTGATTTGTGATTTTTTATCAAAAAACAATAATCACATAAGGTTTTATGTTCAGTAGGAGTATTTAAAACATAACTACTTTGTCATATTTTATTACCTTAACACAAACGGAACCTCCTTAATTGTGAAACTCTGACTTGAAAA